>JAOUQZ010050379.1:0-23789 GCA_028564935.1 Neosilurus hyrtlii | reverse complement strand
GCCTCCCAAACGCCTCCCTGGTGTGGTGTTTTGGGCATGTCCGACCGGGAAGAGACCCCGGGGCCGACCCAGAACACCCTGGAGGGACTACGTCTCTCGGCTGGTCTGGGAACGCCTCGGCGTCCCCCTGGAAGAGCTGGAGGAAGTGGCTGAGGAAAAGTACGTCTGGGAGTCACTGCTTAGGCTGCTGCCCCCGCGACCCGACCCTGGAACAAGCAGAAGAAGATAAATGAAGATGATGATGAAGAATTCAGAGCTGTAGTCAATAAACAGCATCCGCACATAAATGTTCTCGTGGTCCAAGTGTGAGACAGCAGTGTGCAGAGCCAGCGCTATTGCATCATCTGTGGATCTGTTTGACTGGTAGGCGAACTGAAAGGGGTCGAGTGAAGCAGAAAGTGATGTGAGTTTTGACTATACACTCTAAGCACTTCATGATGATGGAGTTGAGAGCTACTGGGTGATAGTCATCGAGGCAGCTCCCAGTAGGTTTCTTTGGGACTGGGATGATGGTGGTCCTAATGAAGCATGTAGAGATGACAGACAAGAACAGGGACAGATTTAGGATGTCCATGAAGACATCTGCCAGTTCCTGAGATATGTCCGGTCCAGGAGCTTTCCGTGTGTTTACCTTTTATAGTGTTTACACGTCTGCTCAAAAGATCGGAAAAGGACAGCTGTCCTCCTCCGACAGAATCTCCGGCTTGCTGTGGTTCTCAAAGCGGGCATAGAAGGTGTTCAGCTCCTCAAGCTCTTCCCCCTGTAGTCTGTGATGGTCTTTGCATAGCCGTCAGCGTGTTTCTGCCATGCAATGGCCTGGTGAGCTGTTCAGGGTGTACTCTGCCCTCGCCCAGAGTTGCCCTCGTCCCTAATTAGGATTAAGCGATTCATAAAATGAACGATGGACTTTAAAATTTATTGTTGCATGTTGCAGCGCATTACAAAGTTGACATTTTATCCATCACAAATTCCTAAAATGACACTTTTTGCCAACCATTACACAAAAATTAATCATCATATTCACTAGAAACATTATGTGCTAAATTTGCTTTTTTGTTGACCTGATGGAAACTACACTAAAATAAAGGACATTTCAATTTACACAATTCAGATAAAACACTGGCAGAGACACGATTCACTTACAGGTTATGTCAGTTCATCATAAGCAACCCTGTATAAAGTAATGATTATAGTAATTACACTGATAACTTGAGTGAGCCGGGTTACTTCAGGGCTTTGTATTCAATGCAGTTCAGATTTTATGATTAAGGTTTACGATGGGTGAAACCCGAAAACATGTCTCCAGTTGTCTGTTTTTCAGTTCTAACTACCACATACTATTTATAGCATGAACTTAGCTGTCTGGTTTGGGGCCGGTGGTGTACTGATTAGGGTGCTGGGTTCATGATCGAGAGATTGTAGGTTCCCTATTATCCCCAAGATCCCGGTTAGACTACTATCCTGCTAAAAACCCTGGGCAAGGTATTAACCACAAGTGTATCTCTGAACAAATGGGTAGCAGTAAAAATACTGGAAAGGTAACTTGCGATGGACTAGCGTCCCATCCAGGAGGAGTTGAACTCCTAGTTGCTTCACGAACCTGGGGATACGCTCCAGCCTCATGAGCCAGTAGGCTCGGGTGTAAAAATCCCAACAGACTTACCTAGCTCTCCAGGAAAAACTCTTTCTGTTGAAAATGAGAATTTTACAGGGAGGGAAAAAGTATGGAGTATGTAAGTACGTAAACTCTTTAACGAGTTCTTTGGTAAAGCATCACATTGTGAATGTAATTCAGCAGCACTCAGTGTTTTATTTCACTCTTATTTACAAAAAATGCTCTATTCATTTATTCATTTGCCAAAATGCTTAATCTTGCCAGGGTTACCATTGCACAACCATTCACACTCACACCTAGGGGCAATTTGGAACAGCCAATCAATCAGCTTGCCAGACTATTGCAAGCATATGATGACAGTATTAAAGTGTAGCTCAGTCTGCACTGAAAGTGTAACAACAATAATCTGTTCTTCATATAGGCTTTATGTGACTCCTGGTGGTTCATGAACTGGCCTCTTTTGGAGGAAAATAGGAGCTGGCCGACCAACAAGGAAGTAAATTATAATTTTATTAGTTCATAGGACACATAATGTGATATGCAGGGTTTTCCCTAATTTACATTTCCTTGATTAATGTTAAGTACAGTTATAAAAATGCTCTAAAGTTTAATTATTAAAGTAATTTCTCATATTTCAATTTCTGCTTTTAATGATCTTAAAAATGTTTGTATGTGTTTATGTATTTAATAATCAATCATTCTATTTCTGTACTGGATAAAGTAATCACAGATATCTGCTTTAAATCCAACCCAGGAGGAATCACGCCCCTGTGGAGTCATGTGGTTTACAGCAAAGCTACTATTTGATTTGCTTTTATTTTATTACTTTTATTTGACTTTTATATAAAATGTGTATATTAAATTACAAGTCTTAAAGTCAATAAATAATTTTGCTAATTTCTGACAAATAAATGTAAACTTTTCCTAAAGACAATTTCTACATTTTTTAACTGATTTTAATGTATGAATTAGTTGTTGAGTCATGTCATGTCATGTCATTTTCTGAACCGCTTAATCCTAATTAGGGTCACGAGCAGGCTGGCGCCCATCTCAGCCAACTCTGGGCGAGGGCAGAGTACACCCTGGACAGCTCGCCAGGCCATCGCAGTAGTTGTTAAGTCTTAATTATTATTTTCTTTTATATCATTATTTTTAATAAAGACTGCACTGATCTGTCCATGTTTAAATATTTAGACATATTTATTTTTAGAAATATTTTAATTGTGAAATCATATTCAGTGTATTACTGCGTTGTTCATCATTTTTTTAATTAATTTTATTTAATGTTTAACTTGTTTGTGTGTAGCCTAAAACGAGATCTATAAATAACATCATTATTATTATTATTATTTGATTCCCAAACCAGTAGGAAAAATGTGTGGTGTTGGGGGAGTGAGCTGCACCTTCCCTTCCTTTACCTTTATGGCTGAAGTGCCCTTGAGCAAGGTACCGAACCCCCAACTGCTCTCCGGGTGATGCAATGTGTGTGTGTGCTCACTGTTTACATGTGTGTGTGCTCATTTAGGATTCAGGATTAATACAGTATTGCAAAATAAAAAAATAAACATTATCAACTTCACAATCTCAGGATAATGCTTGAATCAAAACGGCTAAGTTTGCTTGACTTAAGTTCCTGTTTAATATATACTAAATAAATTGTTGCCTGAGAATTTACATCTGGGAATATTCAATCTACGCCTCTCCTTTGGTGAATAATTATTCATTCGGTTTTGTTTTTGTTGTTGCTGTTCTTATTAAAACAGCATATTTGTAAGGGAAAGTTTGTCAATAGATAGACAACAACAAATAAGTCTTATCTCAAAAATATTTAGCTTAGAGTTAACTTTAAAGAACTTAATTTACATTTTAAATATAGTATCCAATGAGAATTAGAGGTTGAATTATTAGAAGTCCACTGTTTCAGGATTGACAGATTCATGGTAGACAGGTGCTCAAGTACAGACATTAACGTCACCTACACTTGCAAAACAATCCATCAGACAATCACAACGTACAACAGCAAACCAAAATAACAAAACAACAACAACAAGAGCCTAAAGTGAAATGCAAGACAAGCCTTCCAAACTGTCCTTTTACACATGAACAGACGAACATTTTTATTATCAGATGGTTTTAACTTACATTTTTGAAGTAGCAGTCTGCTATAAAAAAAAAAGTTTGATAGTTTGCATTAGCCAGTTTAAAAAGACTGCTGTTTCACCCCCGCGAGAGTGCAAATTGTGAGAAGGGCATGAATCAGTCAGTTAATATAAGGCAATAATAACAGTGTACATGCAAGGATGGTGTGTTAGGCTGCCCCTAAGTACACATTCATGGGAAGTTTATAAGGATGCATGTGGCAGAATCACATGTCACAGAGGGGAAACATGCTTGCTTACACTCCTTAATGGTTGATGATGGTCATGTGATAGAGAGGAACCTTGAGAGGAACCAAGCTCAGGAGGGAACCCATCCTCATTTGAAGGTATAAAATACAAACCATATAAGAAGTTCATTACAGTCCAACATGTAGTCCGGTTGGTTATACCACAACTGTAAGTCCTGAATAACTGCAGCAAGAGAGTTTATATCACCAGCATCGAAAAGTCATCTTTACAGTCACTGAGTGCAGATCAAGGCCCATATGGATCTTCATCAGCAGGAGTGAGGAGCTTCCGAGATGAGAACTCCAGCCAGCATCAGCACACCAGGACAGTCCACAGGACTCACAGAGCAGAAGGATCAGGAGGATCAGGATCACCGACATCCAAGGCGTAGCGACATCACTTCAATAAGTCACACTTTAAAGTCACTATCAGTGAATATAAGCTTATACTGGTTTGTCTAAACACAGACTAAGTATACTGTCAGTCAATCTCAGTGGGTAGGTGTTGTATGTGGGTTGTTTTTTTTTTTGTTCGTTTCTTTCTTTTTTGTTTTTATAACTGTGTGTGTGTGTGTGTGTGTGTGTGTGTGTGTGTGTTTGGACTGTGGGAGGAAACCGGAGTACCCGGAGGAAACCCACGCAAACACGGGGAGAACATGCACACTCCACACAGAAACACCCTAGCAGGGAATCGAACCCAGGCCTTCCTCCTGTGAGGCAGACGTGCTAACCACTACGCCACTGTCCCACCCAAGCATTAGTGTCTTAAATCTAATGCGAGCAGCTACAGGAAGCCAATGGAGAGATCATAGCAGTGGAGTGGTGTGGGAAAATTTGGGAAGGTTGAAAACAAGCCATGCAGCCGCATTCTGGATCAGTTACAGAGGTCGAACTGCGCTCAAAGGTAGACCTGCCACAAAGGGAGACCTGCCACAAAGGGAGACCTGCCAGGAGTGAGTTGCAGTAGACTAGTCTTGAGATGTAAGGGACTGAACAAATATCCGAGTGGCCTTAGTGGAAAGAAATGGATGAAATGAACAAATCCATTGTCAGTTTGACAGGTGGGAATTGGCTGCAACTAAATAAGGGGAGAAAAAATTCTGATAAAATTTATCTGATCAAAAATATCTTTGCTTTTTTTGTTGACCTGATGGAAACTGCACTAAAATAAAGAAAATTTCAATTTACACGATTCAAATAAAACACTGGCAGAGACGCAATACACTAACAGGTTATGTCAGGTCATCCTAAGCAACCCCGTATAAAGTAATGATAATAGCAAATACACTGATAACATGACTGAGCCGGGTTACTCCAGGGCTTTGTATCCAATGCAGTACAGGTTTACGATGGGTGAAACCCATAAACAAGCCTGTATATCTGTATATCTCCAGTTGTCTGTATTATCAGATCTACCACATGCTATATCCTCTTGAGACCTCAATGTCCTTATATAAGGACATCATATTTTCTTATAATTACATTATGTGTATGTCCTTGTATGATCTTCATATGTGGACCATTGGGCATTACTCATCGTCCAAATGTCTTCCTGTTTAAAAATGATCAAGTTCAATAGTTATCAGGAGCTAAGCATCAGAAGCAGTCCAGAGAACTGACAAGACACACAACATTCATCTCTGGGTCTTATTAGGATAAATAGCAAATCTTTGCTGTCCAGGAAAAAACCTTTCAACCTTTCCGATGAAAATGTGAATTTTACAGGTAGGGAAAAAAGTATGGGGGTGGCATAAATATGTAAACTTAAAAACTAATTCTTGGTAAAGCATCACATTGTGAATGTAGTTCAGCACCACTCTGTTTTTTGTCTTTATTTTACCATGCAGTTGGATGGAATGAGTACTTTGAGGTGGAACTGGGCAGTGATGGCTCAGAGGTCCAGACTCTGGATTACTGATCAGATGGTCGGGGGTTCAAACCACAGTACCACCAATCTGCCACTGTTGGGCACACTGTTGCCACACCTTGAGCTTAACCCTGCTCAGTTGTACAAATGAGATAATATGTAAGTAACTCTGGATATGGGTGTCTCCCAAATGCCATAAATATACAAGTAAATGTGTATAAATGTTGCCCTGTTATCCAGTCGTAAAATCTTTTACCTAGTGTTTCCAGGTTAGGCTCCATACACTGAGTTCATTCCTAATTTTAAACACAATTTTGTGAAAAACAAAGCAACGAGCAGCAGGTCTGCAGGTGAAAATATTCTGATGATGGGAAAGATCAGAGAACATCCAGAAAGTTCACAGGAACTTAAATAAACACTCTTCACACCCATGGTGAGCAGAAAGGCATTTCAAACCATGTATCAATTTCCTTCTGATTCACAATTTTGTGCCACTTTGTGTTTATATATCACATAAAGTCCCAATAGAATACATTAACGTTCATGATTGTAACATGACAAAATATGGAAAAGTGCAAGGGGTATGAATTCTTTTGCAAGCCACTGCATTAGATCCAGTATGGCATCTGGGAAATTTCTAGAAAATGTACACGGAGTATTTAGACATTCTACTTACTGCTTTTTGTACTGAATCACTGTTTCTAGTCCCTCTATACTGGTCCCAGGTTATACTGTATGTTGTTGAGGCAGAGTGGAGCAGAGTGTCAGTTGAAGCAGGGGGGAGGTCTTCGGTGTTATCCCCCAAGTTGGAATACCAAGGGAAATTCCCACATTGTGTGAGTTCTCACATTGTCTTCATGTCATAAGCACAACATCAGCTTAACAAATTACTAGGAAGAAATCAGTTCCCACCAGAATGTGCCACCTTCAAACAGATGGGCTGGTAAACAGTTTAATAAGACAATCAAAACCGTGATTCATAATTTCTTTCACACTTCAGCATAAAATTGAAATAAATGTTTAGAGGCCCTGCTATATGCAATTAGGGAGGAACTGTGAGCCTCCATGGGGTTTTAGCCAATTATTTTACAGTCAAAGGGCCCGGGGAATCCTAGACATTATTAAGGAAAATTTGGCGAAAAAGAGCAAAAATGAAAATCAGTAAATCCTGAAAGCAAAACTTAACACAATCAGTAACATAACACAGGAGTATTTGATGCAGACACAAGAACATCAAGTTCAACTGTATAACAGGGGTGCATGACTAAGGGAATTTGCACCCCAGGATAAAGAGCTCATATTATAACCCAAGACGAGTGGTAAGGACCCTTTGAGGTCACATGGAGGATTGGTGACATTGAATACGAGGTAAGTCGATCAGATGGGGAGATACGTGGTGAGTCTACAGTTATAGAGAGACAAGAGTTCAGTCTAGCTTTTTGACCATGGTTCTGAAAAGGGCTAAGCTGGGTCTGGAGCATGGTAAATATGCATCCAAATTCATTTCAGCTCCTTGTGGTGACCACAACTCACTGTCACAGCTAGCCAAGGTCATCCAGGTATTGGGCTAATTTACAGATGTGTTTTCATCCTTAACCAGCTGAACAATCCTCTCAGAACAAAGACTATCCCTGGGGTGGTTGTGCACTGTATGCCATTAGTCTACCTAAACACAAAACACAAAAAGCCTCTCTTTTTTTAAGAATACGTCAGGAGCCTGATCTAGCCATCTATATGTAGAAAAGAAAGGCAGCTTATGTACAATACACCAAGTCAAATAATACAAGGATAAGTCAAATAATGCAATGATAAGTCAAATAATACAAGGATAAGTCAAATTATACAATGATAAGTCAAATAATACAACGATAAGTTAAAGAAAGCAACGATAAGTCAAATTATACAATGATAAGTCAAATAATACAATGATAAGTCAAATAATGCTATGATAAGTCAAAGAATGCTATGATAAGTCAAAGAATGCAATGATAAGTCAAATAATACAATGATAAGTCAAATAGTACAATGATAAGTCAAATGGCACAATGATAATCAAATAGTACACTGATAAGTCAAATAATACAATGATAAGTCAAATAATACAATGATAAGTCAAAGAATGCAATGATAAGTCAAATAGTACAATGATAAGTCAAATAGTACAATGATAAGTCAAAGAATGCAATGATAAGTCAAATTATACAATGATGAGTCAAATAATACAATGATAAGTCAAAGAATACAATGATAAGTCAAAGAATGTAATGATAAGTCAAATAATACAATGATAATCAAATAGTACAATATTAAGTCAAAAAATGCAATGATAAGTCAAATTATACAATGATAAGTCAAAGAATGCAATTATAGGTCAAATAATGCAATGATAAGTCAAAAAATGCAATGATAGGTCAAATAATACAATGATAAGTCAAAGAATGCAATGATAAGTCAAATAATACAAAAGTCAAATAATACAATGATAAGTCAAATAACAAAATGATAATCAAATAGTGCACTGATAAGTCAAAGAATGCAATGGTAAGTCAAAAAATGCAATAATAAGTCAAATAATACAATGAGTCAAATAATACAATGATAATCAAATAGTACACTAATAAGTCAAAGAATACGATGATAAGTCAAAGAATGCAATGATAAGACAAATTATACAATGATAAGTCAAATAATACAATGATAAGTCAAATAATTCAATGATAAGACAAATAATACAATGATAAGTCAAATAGTACAATGATAAGTCAAATTATACAATGATAAGTCAAATAATTCAATGATAAGTCAAAGAATGCAATGATAAGTCAAATAGTACAATGATAAGTCAAATAATACAATGATAAGTCAAATAATACAATGAATAAATAAAGTAATCAAATTGGAAAAAGTGCCAAACAAAATAGTCTCGAATTTACACTGTCATCCAATCCATATTGTTACCACAAAATATATATACATGTCAATATATATCTATCAATAATTATATCAATTATCTATAAAGAGTTTAGGAGAAATCTGTTAGTAGCAGTCTTAAACTTATCCACATCAACTGTTCGGCTTAAACAATTCGTCACTGTGGCAGCGGGAGTGTGATCGAGTGCCCTCTGCGAGCGAAGAGGAGTCAGCTGAAGCCAGCAGGTAAGTGAGTAAATGCAGCTGTGACTAATTAATAATCTTATTAATGTGAGTGTTGTAGAGAGTGAGAGGGTGAAGACTGGAGAGCGAGACATGGAATCCATGCAGCTCACCACCTTCCTAGATGCTGTCATCAACATCACCAAGAACCAGCACCTGGTGCAGGCAGCCTTGAGATGCACCATGCAGTAGCTTTGTGTTTGTCATATTGGACTACGCAGTAGAAGAAGTGCCGTTTGCATAACATTTCTGCACACTGAGTTGTGGCGGCACTCTTCAAGGTGATCTCCTGCATATAGGTACTAAAGGAAATCCTTACAGATTGCGAAACCACATTCATGTCACGTTCACCACACGTGGAATATGTAGTTAAAGGCCATCCTTGTTTGCAGTGGGGGGATCCCACAAGTCTTCATAGGGTTTTTTCCTTTTAATTATTATACAGCCAGAAGGCACATGGTGTGTTGGACATCATTTGGGAAAATTGGGAGGCGGGACCTTCAGAGTAAAAAATTCAATTCAGCACGTTCTTGACCTGAGAGCAAAACCCCACACAATCAGTCACCTAACCCAGGAGAATTTGGAACCGGCCCGGGAACACCAAGCCTCACTGTATAACAAGGGTGTGCATTTACTGAAATTCGCACCTGTAGAGTGCTCAGGTAACTGCTCATGTCAAGCTCAAAATTACTTGCAACGTAGCAAGGTCAATTTGAGGTCACATGGCAAGTGGGGGACTATAAAGTTAAACGCACCAGTATAGGGGAACACACATCAAATATACCACCACAACCTCCTTAAATAGGGGAAAGAGGAGGTTCCTGTGTCTTTGGCGATGGTGATTCAGGAGAGGGCAGAGCTGGGACGGTTTGCCATCCCAGAAGCCCGGAAGGCAAGTTGCACAATTGCAAAGGTGTGCGAATATGTTCTCGCATCTCCCAGGTCAAGTAGAGACCACACTGAGACGAATGTCTGAGTGAATACACCAGTGACTAATTAGTAACCCTATTTGTGTGTTGTGTGTGCGGTTTTCAGACAGTGAGCGTGAACCTGTGACCTGTGAATAGGTGTGTGTGTGTGTGTGTGTGTGTGCGTGTGTGTGTGTGTGTGTGTGTATGGGTGTGTAGCGTGTGGTCTGTTGAATTATGGGAATTTACGACCCTTCAGTTGGGATGTTGAAGGCAACAGCAAAGCTTCAGCAGGTTGTGGACCAGATCCTCTGTCCACATAATGCATATCGAGATGTGATTATTTCTAGCAATGATTGGGAACAACAACTCAAAGTGGTCCTGAGTTGCTGTGATGCGCCAGGCTCGCAGTCAACCCAAAGAAGTGTGCAATTAAGTGGGTGAAAGTGCAGTATGTGGGCTTACACTCAGGATATGGACTGGTGCATTCCCAGATTATTGACTGCAGCGACTGCAATCTGCTCATGTCCCAAGACCAAAAAGGAGGTGAGACAGACAGTTCTTGGTGCAGGCAGGTATCCTTTAGCATGATTTCACTTAGGGAGCACCAATTCCAGTCCAGTGGAAGACAGACAGAGCTTTTACCCAGGTTTAGGTGGCTCTTTAGTGGGGCCGGTGGCATAGCGGCTAGATCGAGAGATCATGGGTTCGAATCACCATTGGACCCCCTACCGTGCTAAGACCCCTGGGCAAGATCTTAACCACAAGTGTGCCTCTGTCCACCCTGCAGTATAACTAGCATCCCATCCAGCAGGAGCTGAACTCCTAGTCTCTTCACCACAGATAAGCACCAGATATGATGAGCCACTAGGCTCAAGTGTAAAAGCCCAACAGACTTACCTTAGGTAACTCTTTGAGAAAGCCGTCTCTTACATGACTTGCCCAGTCTCAGATTGGAACAGTAATGTGAATATGCTACAGAAAATGATGCACACCAAAATAGTGAATAATTGAAAGTCCCACCTGCTGCCTGGTGTATTTAGTGTCCCAACCCTGAGCTGAGTCTTGTTACACTTGTACTCCTGTTATTGTTTAACTTATGGTCTGCACTGACATGAATGGTAATTTATTTGAGAAAGAAAAAAGGGGTAAGAGCACGTTGATTAAAAGTAAGATTTATATTGACGCACAGAAAAGGGAAAACATCAGTTTTGGTTGCCCCGTCAAAAGTCGGGGTTTCCTGCAGCTCTGTGTTTAGTGTTTGCTGAGGAAAGAGAGCATGTCACCTATTTTTTAAGGTCTGCTCAAACCTTTCCCCACAGAGTGCAGTGTTTCAGTTTCTCAGGCCTCATCAGTAGAACCTCCAGAAGAATCTTGTTCATGGTGACCCAGTGAAGATTTGACTGATGACATGCAAAGGGAAAAAATGTATCTCTCACTGCTTCGAGTTCCTGTTTTATGGCGTTTGTTGTCGGTTTGGCGTTTGATCTTGAGTACTGATTCATATGCTTTGGATTTTACTGCAGTTTCTTCAGGGTCAGAAGATTAAGATGAACATTAGGGTTATTCATGCTTCTGGAAGTACCCAAGTCACCAATTCATTCAGACATCAGGGACGCTTGACATCACTCTCTACGTCTTCAGGAGACTGCTCAAACATGTCCTGGAAAAGATCCAGGTCCGTCTTTTACATGATGCCCTCCTCTCCCGGCGGATCCTCTTCTGGAGTCAAGAAAAGAAGATCAGCATGAAAAGATCATGAAATGGACGGTTCTTAATTTTCAATGCATTAATACTTAAAGATTATTTCAGCACCAATTTAACAAAGAGGTATAAGATCACAAAATATTTTGGGGGATGGGTCAATAATCTTTGACCAAAAAAGGTTATAAAATACAATTTTTATCTAGGTAGCATGAAAAAGTCCTTACCTGGTTTCTCATGAGGCGGTGGTGAAGGGACAGGGCTAGCACATTCCTGGGGTTCATCCAGCCGAAGGTTTTGGGAAGTGATGTCGGAAGGAATGTTTTCCTCAGAAGGAGCTGCTTGCGATTGAGTCACAAGTTCTTCTTCTGCTATTTTATCAGATCTTGACATGATGCTCTGACAGATGGCCTTAGACACATGATCAAACACATTACTAGCAAGAGTATTAAGTGCCCTATAATTCCTGGCAGCATTAACATCTGAGTACAGACGAGTGTCATCATGAAACACGGGAACCAAAGAATTAAGGAGGTTTTCAAAGACATTTTCCAATATTTCTGGAACAGCATTGCATGTGTCCTGGACGTCTGTCTCATTTTTGTCTGAGTGGCTTCTAAAAGTCGTTTTCACTCCTTCTCTAACATCCATCAGTGTGCAGCCAATCACAGATGCCACACTGTCACTGAAGCCAGATGTGAAAACGTCGCTGCTCGAGTGAAGGTCCTGGGAGATGTTCTTTGTCTCTACTGCTGTTGTACCTGATTCCACAGCATGTTCTTCTGCATAAACCTGGTACACAGCATTATCTATTCTGACATCAATCTCATCCAGAATCTGTTGTGCTAAATGATTTTTGAAGGATGCAGACTTAATACAGTCCACGAGCGCCTCAGTGATGCTGGCTCTTAGTTGAGGATCATCCTCAAATTTAGCCTCAGAAGACTTGGCACTCTCCTCAGTATCTTTCACATCTCCATCAACACACTTCATCTTTACATATTTATCTTCATCAGCATTCCACTTTCCGAACCCCCGCCTGTGTTCTGCTGAAGATTCCAGCATAAATATGTCCATTTCTGGTTCCATGAAATCAGCAAACATTTCCTAAAATCACAAAGTAATCAGAGATTAACATTATGTCACAGAGTCCACAAATTTTAACTGGTCCACTACACTACACCATACAGCACGATTTGCAGCACTGTCAATCTCCAGACTTTTAACTTCTGCATCACATGGTCATGGCACACCATGTTCAAGTGCAAGTTGCAAAGTATTGCCTCTGTTTTTGCCAGTGCATACCAAGCATTTGATTTCTGTGATTGCTATTCTGTGTATGATCTCCTGATCTACCTGCTTAGTTATGACTCTGTGACTTGTCTCTGATATTGATCTCCTGTGTATGAATTTTGCATAATATGATATATCAGCATGCAGACAGGCCCTGTATTCTCAGAGGAGAACAATGGGAAACATCAACATCTGCAAGCTCAACAGGTACAGCTAGCTAACGTCCAAAGGAAAACAAGCTGAATGGACTACGAGCCAGGATGACCTTCCACCGGGACATTAAGGACTGCTTCTGTGTGGCCAGAACATCCTGGACTATATATACACCCTGTTTCGCATGCCTACAAAGCCTTCCCCCTACCAGCCTTCAGCATATAAGATCACTCCTCTGTCCTGCTGTTACCAGCCTATAGGTAGAGGCTGAGGCACAAGCAGTTAATGACGTGCTCATTTCAACGTTGGACCAACCAATCAGACATTGTCCTGTGGCACTGCTTCCACGCTACATACTGGAAACATTCCTACCTGCTACCTACAACAATGACTATGCTAAATTAGTTTACCAGATATATCCACCGATGCATTGATGACATCGCACCACGGGTTACTGAACAGATTTACCTAAACCAGAAACCTTGGGTCAATGAAGAGGTGTGCATTGTGCTCAGAGCAAGGACAGCTGCCTTTAAATCCAGAGATCCTTGTGAGGAAAGCCTGGTATAATCTCAGTAAAGCAATGAAAACGGCCAAGGGACAGTACAGGGAAAAGGTGGAACCCTGTTATAGTGACCCAAACATCAGGCACATGTGGAGTGAGCTAAAAACATGGGGGAGGTGACTGCTTCTCCATGTGATGAGCTGAACACCGTCTATTCCATTTTTACGAACCACAGCAAGTCGGAGTTTCTGTCAGATAAGGACAGCTGTCCTTTTCAGATCCCTCATGCAAATTCTTTTATCAAGTAAACAAACATGTGCTCAGGAACTGGCAGATGTCTTTGCAGACATTTTTAACCTTTTACTGCTCTTGTCTTTAGTCCCACATGCATCAAGAGGACCACCATCATCCGTTTCTCCAAGAAACCTAAACCTAGCGCTGGCTCTGCACACTGCCCTCTCTCACCTGGACCACAAGAACACTTATATGCGGATGCTATTTATTGACTACAGCACTGCTTTCGACACCATAATTCCAACCAGGCTTGTCATGAATCCAGGATCTGCACATCAGTGTCTTCTTATGCAACTTGATCCTGGACTTTCTGACAAGCAGACCACAGGTGGTGCAGATCGGCAGTGCACCAGCCATCCAGGACCTCTGCACTCAGCGGTGTAGGAGGAAGGCCCGGCGGATCCTTTCTGATCCCAGCCACCCCAGCCATTCACTCTTTACACTCCTGCCATCGGGCAGACAGTACAGGAGCAGCCGGACTCGCACCAGCAGATACAGGGACAGTTTCTACCCACAAGCCATCAGGCTACTGAACTGCTGAAATACTGGACAATTGGCACATAATAATTTGTACGACTCATAGTACACACTGCACTGTACACACCACTACCTCTGCACTACAACCACTTGAAACCTTCTAAAACTTCTGAAACATGTGCAACAGCTTTACACTGCCTCACCTGTTTAACCTGCACAGAATATGTCACTGACCCCACCATTGGTGCATTACATTCCAACACTTCCTCCTGTGGCTCAACCTGAGAAGTACGGTGGAGATGTGTCCAAATTCAGGGGCTTCCTCCTGCAGTGTTTACAGAACTCTACTGATCTAATCAGTAAAAATTAGCACATTTCACTGCATTTCTTACAGACAAAGCACTTCAGCTTTATGGAAACTTTAAGCAGGTACCACTTGTAGAACAAAAGCTTCATCAGCCAATTTTGCTGAATGTACAACCACACTCCAATCACTGATGACAAATCTTCTCACGCCCCATTTCAGTAGGTGGCAGGTGGAATGAAACGGCATTAAAGGCTGCTTTCCGCCAGAAACTCTGCCCAAAGGTGCTCACTGTGCTCAAATCTCCTGAGGAGAGGATCAATCTGGACCTCACCATGAAACTAGAAGGCATGTTGCAACAACACCAGCCAAACCTGTTTACATCTTCAGTCACGACAGCCATGGAAGTACCCAAACCCATGCAGCTGGGGCCCCCTATCTCACTCCTACTGAATGTCAGCATCGCCTACATGAGCAGCTGTATCTTTATTGCGGCCAGGCAAAACACATCAGTGTTCAGAGCGCAAGGATAGAGAAGGAGCAGGAGAACATTTCCTGATGCCAGTACATCAGAGAGTCCTGTTTCTCTCTCCTTTCTAAGACATCCACATTACCTGTTTGCATTAAGATCTCAGGAGAATCCCATGGGCTTCAAGCTCTCACTGATTTAGCCTCGGACAGCATCATTTACATTAAGTCAGCACCCTACATCATGAACATCTTTCCTTCTTGGTGATGACCTCGCTCAATTATCTGCTCATCTGCTCATCCTGGCAGATTGGTCTATCACCACAGTGAAAAGCACGGAACTCGCCAGAATATTGCACATCCCCAGTGTCTATGAACCCTGCAGAGAAGTGTTCAGTAAAGTCAAAGCCAGAGGGCTCCTTCCTCATCTTTCATATGACTGAGCCATAGATCCCCTCCCAGATTTCATACCAGTCATGTGACTGAGCAGCGAAGAAGGAATACATCAGTGAACCCATTAAGCAGTGCTATATTCAACCCCACATGCCCCCACATTAATGTTATCATTATACATCTGAATATTGCACATGATGTTGAAATGCTTAATCCTAATTAGGGCCACGGGGAGGCTGGCACCCATTCCAGACAACTCTGGGCAAGTACAACCTGGAGAGCTCACCATGGCATCGCAGGGCAGAAACACGCTGACAGCAACCCGATGGCCTACTCTTTTTGAATGACAGCAATATTTCTTTTACATTCGTCTCACCACAGACAGTGAGACATGGCTGGCCTTTGATAACCCCGTTAGCTCCACAAAGGGGACAGCAATGACATCTTGGTGATAGTGGGGATCAGTAAGCCGGCACCCTACCACCAGGTCACCACTGCCCCACATGATATTCTATTAAAAAAATTATCCTGGTATATCCTGCGACACCTACATTTTTTGCGTATATTTTTACATCCCTGATGAAAGTTTGTAATTAGAAAACATCAAGATGAAGTTCAATTTAATTTAATTACATGATCAAATGAGGTTTGCTGGATGATTTTCTTACCTGAAAGTTTGTCTTTTCACCGTGTCTCTGAGCTGTGATTGAGGAAATACGGGTTGGGCACTTATGGATGAATTTCAGTTTCTCAAGTAGTGTTTCTGTAAATCGTTGCAATTGTGATTAGCTTCGTGTGCACCCTCTAGACACTAAGAGTTTAAAAGTCTTTTTTTTCTGATAAAAGGCATTATTTTTATCTTACCAGAAAATGGGTGTTTAAACACATTAATGTCCTTGCTGGTGTATTTTTCTCGATTTTTGGTAAGGTTACGAGCAGGTAGTTGGGTCTTCTGTGTTGCAGTGGCATGCATGCCGTTTTTCCCAAACACCTAAAATGAAAATGAGAATCATTTCAAACTTGCAAAGACATCACTACATGCTGCACGCAGCCCACTGTTTCCACACATGAGCTAATAAATGCTCATTAGGTTTCTGTTAAATCATGTCTTCACATTCATTCATTCATTTGTCAAACAACTTGAACCGACTACGGTAGCGGGGAGGCGGGATACTATCTCAACTGACTCTGTGTATAGGCAAAGTATACTCTGATATACTGTGGTATTCTCGCAGAGTCATCCATTTACACTCACATTCACATATAGGGGCAATTTGGAATAGCCAGGCAGTCTAATGTGCGTGTTTTTGGATGGTACGAGCACCCATAGGAAATTCACGCCAGCTCAAGGAGAACTTTAAAACTCCACACAGAAACGGCCTCACTAAGCCTGGGACTCAAACCCAGCACCTTCTTGCTGTGAGGTGGACCTGCTAGCCATTATGCCGCCATGTCTCCTGTGGTCATGGACAAAATATTTTTCAGAAAGGTCAAATTATTGGACTGCATCAATATTATAACAACTGGAAGTAGTGCTCTGTAGGTCAGATGTCCCAAGGTGGTAGCACCACTGACAGTATAGGTCAATCTGTCGGTGATGATGTCTCAGTGAAAACATCATCATCGTGACAAATAGACAAAGAGGCAGGGAGACAAAGAGACAGAGGGACACAAAGTCTGGCTCCTGTAAGAGCATCACTTAAGTTGTCTTTCCCGTTACTTGGGACATCCCACTACTGGAGTCCTGCGGGTGGAACGTGTGTGTAGGATCAAAGTGTGTAGGTCATATAGTAGGTTATGATGGCACAAAAATGGACATTACCACCCCTATCTATGACATAATCACAGATTGACTGGGTCATGTGAGACACTGGCAGGACATCATAACAAAGAGTCAGATTCAGATCACTAAAACCCCTTTCTCACATACATGTTTTAGCTACTGTGATCACCGCATTGTCGGGAAACATGGTAGTCACTATAGTGAACATTCACAATGGCCTACAGAGGTCTTCATCAAGTCGCCATGAACACCAACCCTCTACAACGATGTTTCCTGTAAAACTTAACCCTCAGCAAATGTGTCTAGATGAAAAAAACTGTGCATAGGAGGCGAGAAAAAGATGAAAAGCCTGGAAAACGGTTGCCTGACAGTCATCTTTGGGTTCCCATCCTCCATCACCAAGCCAGCGACATTTCTCCACTTGTACCTCACCAGACTTGCCTGCAACTGCCCCCCCCAACACACACCAAATGTTTTTTTATTGTTGTTATTTTTTTAACCCCGTCAATACACTGTCAGTTTGTCTGTTTGCTCTCGCACAGTGAGTTTCTGCACTACGCAGCTGAACTTGAACTTCTGGGCTTCAGCAGCTTCTGTATATTTGTCAGCTCCACAAACATAATCTGCAAGTCTACGGGTCTTAGTGTGAATGTGTTTTGTTTGTTTAGTGCAAGTCTGAGCAGAGGTGCCTGAGCCCTTTTTCATTTATTTAATGTTTTCCTCTTTTTATAGCCTAATACACTCCATTCTTACTGACCGCTGCATCTGCGTCTTTTCCTAAAACCCAGCACTATGACAGATAATGGTTCATTGAAGCTTTTTTTCATGGTAGCTCTATATCTTCATCAGTTAAAGAAATATAAAACATTGTGTCTAATCAGATGCTATGTCTGTGGTTCCTGTTGTCGCATCTGCAGATGGAGAATTGGATTCCTAAGCCATCTCTGAAAATGTTCAAGGAGTTGTGCAAATAGATGCTAAAATTATGGACCCTGTCCGATAATGCCTACTGCTAATCATACCATATGGCTTTGTGATATGAAGTATCATTTGATTCAACTGTTGAATATTACATGTTCCATGTATGGACGATGTTTAAAGGCAGCTGGACATTTATTTTATTACTTATTATAAAAACGGATGAAGTTTCATTACATTCTGATGAAAAGTGTTTTTCTTAACCACTGGGCCCTGTGGTGTCTGACAAATGACAAGTTTTTCACATAGACTCTTGTCACACATTGACGATTTAGCCAGTGTATGCCGATGTATGAGAAATTTGGCGAATATGCTGGCATACATCAAATAGGTTGCGGGTAAGTTTTGTGTAAGTTAACAGAACGCAGGTATAAGTTGTAGTACAGCGAGGTCGTCGAAAAATATACGTTTTGACGTATGCTAGCTTATGGCTCATACGTTCCGCATGCTGGCCATTAGTTATGTGATCGTTCACCCGCCTTACTTGTAACTAACTCATAAGTTGAATATAATATCTATCGTACATTGAACCTGTGTATAACTTTAAATCAGAGCCACACTAGACATCGCAGCATCAACATCACCATCATGCTGAAGAAATTGATGAGGTCATGCTGACGTTGGAGGACAGCTAGTAGGTTTTCTCGTCTCAGCCTTTCCGGATCCTTCATCTCTCGGATGACATAGACATGGACATCTGCTCCCCATGGAGTCTTGAGGAGCACTCACTATTTCCTCATTTGGACCCTATTTTATATACAAATCCCCCTACATGCTGCCAGGACACCCATAATACGCTAGCTGTAAGTTAGAAAGACATTCAGTAAAAGATCTGTGGTCGTCAGATACATCTGCATATGTCAATATAGGCTGAAGATAAGTTCTATATAAGTTAGCTATAAGTGTTCAATAGGTTCTGGATAAGTTACTAATAAGTGATGTACATATTCAAAACTGGAAAAACATCGATAGTTCAGCATATGCCAGAATTTTATCACAATTTGTCAGATATCAGCATAAGTTCTGCAAGTCGTTAACATGTGACAGGGGCCATAACTATATAAATGGTACTTAAAATGTACAAAAAAACATAGTCCATTATCCTGTGATCATGAGTGGATGTTCTTTCATTCATTTTCTGAACCGCTCAATCCTAATTGGGGTCACGGAGAGGCTGGCGCCCATGTCAGCTGACTCTGGGCGAGGGCAGAGTACACCCTGGACAGCTCGCCAGACCATTGCAGGGCAAAAACACGCTGACGGAAACCCAATGGCTTCTATTTACAAACAACAGCAATGTTTCTTTCATAACACAGCAATGGCTTTTGAAAGCAGTGGCCTTTGATAACCCAGTTAGTTGCACTGGGGGGGACAGCAGTGACAACTTGATGATAGTGGAGCTTGAACCCCCGACCTTCGGATCAATAAGCCAGCACCCTACCACCAGGCCACCACTGCCCATGAAGCGGATGTGATAGTTTAAAATAATTGTGATAAGTGTATGAACAATGTAGCAGTGACGTACATTGGCCTTTGTGGACGTATTAACAGCGCACAGGGATCGCATGCTTTGGGTGTGATCTAGACGTAAATCGTGCAAAGGATGTACAGTTGATGTACCTATGACCAAACGTGTACGTGTGAAAAGGCCTTAGTGGTCTATTCCACTGCATAAGACACCCCACAACTAATGAGATTACAGAAATACAGATGTTCACCGCATTATTAAAGTCTGGGAGGATGGAGGTGAACCAGGTGATTTTCTTCAGATTTTCTTACCTGATCGATTGTCTTTTCTTCGTGCGTCTGTGCTGTGATTGAGGAAGAAGAGGTCGGCCTCTTATGGAACAGTTTTGGTTTCTCGGGTATCATTCCTATAAATCATTGCAGTTACACACAAAACAAGCAGTTAGATTTGTGTGCGTTCTCTGACCACCAGTTCGGTTGGTTTATAAATCATTTTGTTCTGAGTGAAAAGCCACATTTTATCTTACCACCAGTTGTTTGTTCAAACACATTAATGATTTTTGTGGGGTAGTTTTCTCGATTAACAGCAATCAGGCGGATCTTCTTCTTTGTCGTGTTCTGCATGCCGTTTTCCTTAGACACCTACAATGAAAATCAGTCATTTTATCCTGACAAAAAAAAAGAAAGCCTGTAGAAAAGGTCTATCAGTGGTCTGACACAAAATCTATAAACCTGTTACTTTATCTAGAGTCATGTCTTAAACAATAAATGCACAAAATACAGTCGCTAAATCTACCTAGGTGGGGCAGTGCTTAGCACGTCCGCCTAACAGCGAGAAGGTCCTGGGTTCGATTCCCAGGCTCGGGCTGTTTCTGTGTGGAGTTAACATGTTCTCCCCGTGTTTGCGTGGGTTTTCTCCGGGTACTCCGGTTTTCTCCGACAGTCCAAAAAATATGCACAGTAGGCTAATTGGCTGCTCTAAATCGCCCCTGAGTGTGAGAGTGAGTGTGAATGGTTGTATCAGTGTTGGCCCTGCGATGGCCTGGCGAGCTGACCAGAGTGTACTCTGCTCTCGCCCAGAGTCGGCTGAGATGGGCGCCAGCCACCCCGCGACCGTAATTAGGATTAAGCGGCTTAGAAAATGAATGAATTGAATAAATTTACCTAATAACAAAATAAGCATCATGCTAATATAAGGCTTGAATAATCTGTTTACCTGAACTTGCTTAGGTCTTGCAGGTCTGTGGCTGAAATCTTGTGGTGCAGTCTTGCTTCTGGATCCCGGAGCACTCGCTTTCACTTCTTTTTTTTTTCTTTAAGAAGCAAACACATTTACTTAAATGAAAACACTGGGTGCATGAGTTTAATAATTAATAAGTCTTTAATAATCAAACCCACTGATAATCATAAAAAATCCTCCTAGGTGTGAAATGGTATAACGTTACCTAGGCTGAAGGTCCATTTTAGTTTCCTTCACTACCAGCTCCTGTGATATTACAGCCAAAATATTAATATATATATAATTTTTGTGTTTCAGAAAGGTCAAATAATTGGACTGCATCAACTAAAAACAACTGAGATAATCAGGATAAGAACTGTCTGGCACATTATCAACACCTGGAAGGATTGAGGTGAATCAGGGAAAGATGATTTTCTCGGCTGACAGTTTGTCTTTTCCTCGGGTATCTTGGTTGGGATTGAGGAGGATCGTGTGGGACTCGTGAAGGAAAGTGTAACTTTCTTGTGTGTTTCTGTAAATCAATGCAATTACACACAACACATGCGATTAGCCTCGTGTGCATTCTCCGAACTCTGAGATCAGGTGGTTATTAAATCATCTTGCTCTGATAAAAGTTCTTATTTTACCAACAACTGATTCTTCAGACACATTGATTACTGTCATGGGGTAGTTTTCTCGATTTTTGGTGGTGTTAACAGCAAGCAGGTGGACCTTCTGAGTTGTCATGGTGTGCTCCTGTATTACCGTAAAAGAAAAAAAAAACAACAACAACAACAACATGAACACATGACGTGTTATACAGAGCCCAGGAGGTGACAGTGGTCAAAAAATAATAACGCCACAAGATAGTGATTTGTAGTAACAGGATAGCAGCGTGTGCTAACAAGATCATTAAGTGGTGGCCACAGGATAATTCTGCATTCTTGTCAACTGGCAGGGCATCTTTTGCACAAGACACTCCCTCTCACTTATTTTCCAAACCGATTAATGCTATTAGGATCACCGAACTGCTTTATCCTTCGCAAGGGTCGCAGGGAGGCTGAAGCCTATCTCAGCCGACACTGGGTGAAGGCAGGGTACACCCTGATCAGCTTGCCAAACCATTGCAGGGCCAGCACTTACACAACTAGGAGCAATTTGGAACAGTGTTAGCGAATGTGCTTGTCTTTGGATCGTGGAAGGAAACTCCAGTGGAAGGTACCCAGAGGAAACCCACGCAAGCACATGAAAACTCCACGCAGAAATGCCTGAGCCCAGGACTCAAACTCAGGACCTTCTTGCTGTGAGGTGGACATGCTTACCACCACGCTACTGTGCTGCCCTTTTTGGACAAGACAGATATAATCAATTTCACTTGATTTCATTTTATTTTAATTTAGAAATTAAGTACAATAACATACTTGAGTCACTTGCGTTAAGGCATGGAGTAAAGTAGCCTTTAACAGAGACGTGGTCACATCCTAATAATCTCATTACCATGAGTTAATATCCTGTTACCATGGATTATTCTTTTGTGGCCACGAATCAAAGGTACACTGTGTAAGATTTAGTGGTATTTAACAGTATCTCTTGGTGAGCTTTCAGATTTCAACCAACTAAAATTTCATTCCTGACCCTCCCATTCAAAGCCTGTATAGCACCAGGCTACTGTAGAAACATGGTGGTGTAAGATGGCAGCCTCTATGAGAGGGGACCTGCCCCCCTACGGTTTCCTTAAAACCCAAGGGTTGCGGGGAGACTGGCACCCGTCTCAGCCGACTCTGGACGAGGCTGGGGTACACCTTGGACAGCTCAACAGACCATTGCAGGGCCAGCACTCATACAACATTAACACTTCAACTCAAACCTTGGGGTGATTTGGAACAGCCAATCAGCCTACTGTGCATGTTTTTAGACTGTGGGAGGAAACCCATGTAAGCACGGAGGGGAATACACAAACCCCACAAAGAGACACCCAAGCCCTGGACTCAAACCCAGGCCTTCTTGCTGTGAAGCGTACATGCCGTCATATTTATTGATGATATTCTTAATTCGATTTCGGCTAAGAGATCCTCCAAAATGTTACACACTGTACCTAAATCTTCAAGCTCCCACACGTTATTGACTCGACTGCGTGAGATAATGTCTCGTCCCCCACACGTTATTATCTTTTTCACCAATGTCACTTTGCCGAGCTCCATAATTTTACCACTGATAGTCATTTCAGCTATTAAAGGTGTACGGAGAGGTAAAATAAAACAGCTTCCTCACCATTAGGCTCACAAATGACGTCATTTTTGAAATTCTTTCCTTTAAGCAGAAAATAATGTAAAAAAGAATCACATCACACATGAATGTAAAGCAAAATAATCCGACTTTTACAACTTCATCTGCTTCTGAAAGACGTGTAAGAACTTTTGATTGAATTTCAGCTCATCATTCCAGTTAATATGAACCATTAGACTACATAGCTGTTATTTTAAAACCACTCTGCACTGCACTTGAGACATGATCTCCCTTTATCACAAACACTTTCACTGGATCAGCATCAGTACACACACACACACACACACACACACACACACACACACACACACCCTGACTCTACCTCTAAAGTTATATTAACCTCTGTTATAATAAATAAATAAATAAATAAATAAATAAAACTGTGTTCATACTGAGTGACTAAATAATTAAACAAAAAGTCTGTGCCATGGTTCAGGGATCTGTATCATCTCTCCTCTTTTTTTTTTATCTTGCTGTAGAAATAAATCAATCTGATTTGGATAATTCAGAAATAAAGGAATTCATATTTGACAGAA
>JAOUQZ010050340.1:0-23807 GCA_028564935.1 Neosilurus hyrtlii | reverse complement strand
CAGCCAATTAGCCTACTGTGCATGTTTTTGGACTGTGGGAGGAAACCAGAGTACACAGAGGAAACCCACGCAAGCACAGGGAAAACATGCAAACTCCACACAGAAACGACCCGAGCTGGGAATCGAACCCAGGACCTTCTTGCTGTGAGGCAGACGTGCTAACCACTGCGCCACCGTGCCACCACTGTCAGAACTTAATAAGATTAATTCAAAGGTTAATTTGTTTTGGATACAAATAAGTAAATAAATTATGATTCATTAGATTTTTGGGCTTGAAGCCAATGTGAATATTTACATTTAATTGTAAAGTGTGCATGTAAAGTTACATAGATTTGCACATATTTATGCAGAGTACAGGCGGCAGTTCAAAAGCAGCTCAACAGCATAAATGCTGACACCTAGTGATCAACTGGTGGAATAAGATCAAAACCCCACTATGATATATATATATATCATATTCATACAACAGGTATATTAATCAGGCTGCTAATGCTCCTCTTTCCCATTTATTGTAATGCCATGTGACCAAACACAGATGGAATATCTGAGACTAGCACTGAGGAGTGGACCAGCTGACTAGGATTACTAATACTACTATTTCTACTACTATGTCTAGTACTACTCACTCACTCTCTTTCAGCTTAATCCTTTTAAGGTTGCTGGGGGAAGGCCGAGTACTCCCTGAACAGCTCGCCAGGCCATTGCTGGGCAAACACAGACATCTTTCACAATCACACTCACACCTAGGGGCAATTTAGAAAGCCAATTAGCCTAAAGTGCATGTCTTTATACTATGGAAGAAAAACAGACTACCTAGAGGAAACCCAAGTAAGTACGGGGAGAATATACTAACTCCACACAAAAAAACTTTGCTGAGCCCAGACCTGAACCCAGGACCTTCTTGCTGTGAGGTAGATGTGCTAACCACTAAGCCACGGTGTTGCCCCAGTCCCCTTTAGCCTTACTACTACTACTACTATTAATTAATACTACTACTGCTAATAATAATAATAATAAAAACATTAATTATGTAATAAAATTATTAACAACAACAACAGTAATAATAATCATCATCCTCATCATCATCACCATCACCATCATATGCTGGCTGTAAAAACAATAGCAAAACACAAAATCATCAAAGATGGTATCCAAGTACCGAACACTCAAACATCTACCCATTCTGCTATCTTGACCCTACAAACCTCTAACAACATTATCGTCTTCAGTCTCCTTCCATCAGACAGAAGTTTCAGGACAACAGCTGCTCACACATGTAGGATTAAAAGTAATTTCTTTCTTAAGGCAATCACCATTATGTCTCACTCAAGTCGACAGAACCGCACAATAATTGCACGGGTTGCTCACGAGGGCGTAGTGGTTAGCATGTCCGCCTGACAGCAAAAAGGTCCTGAGTACCAGTCTCAGGTCTGCATGTTCTCCTAGTGCTCCAAGTACTCCAGTTTCCTCCCACAGTCCAAAAACATGCACATTAGGCTAACTGGCTTTGCCAAATTGCCTCTAGGTGTGAATGTAAATGGTTGTGTGTGCACTTTGGCAAAAGAATGAATGAATGATGATTGGAAAAGAGTTTGCACTACATTGCTATGGAATGTCAGCCAACAGGACATAGACTACTTGGCTTACAACAATAAAATCAAATCCAGTAGATAAGTCTGAAAAATTTGAGAAAAAGGTTTTTATCATTTACCATTAGATTTCTGTTTTGCCATGTATTCTGTGTGAACTACAGGTTGTAAAAACAGATTGTTTTGGGTAAAAATCTTAGGAGATAAGCAGTTTCTGAAATACTCATAGCAGACCATCTGGTATAAACAGCCAAGCCCTCATGAAAATCTCAGTGATCACACTTTCCCCTATTCTGGTGATGGATGTGAACAATAACTAAAACTCCTAAGCTATAGCTGCATGATTTAATACACTGGGCTCCTGTCACATGATTGGCTGATTAGATAACTGCATTAATGTGAGGTGTATAGGTGTTCCTAATAAAGTGGAGGCATCTTAATACAAATACTTCTATACTAGTAGTATGCAAAATGCAGAATGTAGGATATCAGAATACTCAGACACTCACTCACTCATCTGCCGAAACCGTTTAATCCTACTAAGGTCACGGGAAGGCAAGAGCCTATCTCAGCTGAAACTGAACTCGATATTCTGGATTGCCCCTATGTAAGTGTGAATGGTATACACATATTTTATACAAAAGTTTGTTTCATACATAAATGTGCTATTTTTTATGGATTTTGGCATGCTGAATTCAAATGACAGTGAAGATGGCTGATTGGCTACTGTTTCTAAGATATTTTTACATTTTACATTTACAAAATTTTATTGTGTCAACAGCTATGCTAGAGTTTTCATGATGAATCATAAATGTAATTTTTTCATATTTACAATAACCTGTTTTTTAACACTTTTTTTAAAAATAAAATTAGCAGAAGGGTTATAAATTATCCATGTCCAGGATTTGAACCCATGACCTACTGCACCTAAAGTAACTGCTCCAGTATTGAACCTATTTACCTTATTAAGTGATTTGTGTTTTAAATTCAGATCCCTTCCTTTATAACTCACCCATCTGTCATGATTCCTAAGTCAGGGTCATATATATACTAACTGGGTACCATTTCTTACAATCTAGAGTCAATCAACAATTGAGAACATTTTCATTCCCAAATTTAATAAAGTCTGACTATACTCATTACGGAAAAAAATTGGTGTAGGCAAGTGTATTAGATCATTCTAAGGTCCTTTATGTTTAGTGATTTAGTAAAGAAAATACAAATAGACATATAGATGTATGTATATGCATTTTTCCCCCTGTTAAGCAGTTGGAGATTGCAAATTATAGAAATGAACTGGCTTTGAAAACACAGGAAGATGCAGATTGTGTCTGTATTCCAGTAGGACTTTTGGCATTCATCCTTTAAGTCTACTAACAGATTGCTTTTCTGGGGCATTTCAGATCAGAGACAGTGGGTTGCACAATGAACAACAACAGGCTTTGATTATTTTCACCCTCCATCAGTATTCAGCGAGCTACCACACAGCTGTCATTAGAAAGCACATTATTCCTTCGCGGGAATGTCTGAAGTGATGTGCCACTGTCGGATAATGTGATTTGTTAATATAATTACATCTAAGTGCTGTAAATCCAGGAAGAGATTTTCTCTGCACTCTTGCCTTTTATTCACTATGTGCTGTTTGGCACGAGATGCTTTATGAAAATGCTTCCTGAAGGGAAAATGTAGGCTGGGTGTAATGTCCTTCACAGAAAATTGTTAAAGACCAGAGGATGTGACATGCCACACCTAGTGGCTAATTCATACATGGGCTGAAGGGACAGATCAAGTCTGAAAAATATGAAAGGCTAAAAGATAAACACAAACCTAAAAGAACAAGGGGAAATAGAAAGATAGGATCAAGACCAATGATAAGACAGAAAGTAAATGGCTCATTATTTGGTCGTGGGTACATTTCTTGGGGCCTTTTTTTATTTTAAAAATCATAAAAACAATCAAAATTCTTCTCAATTTACAAAGTAAGGACAGAGAAGGTCAAGCTTATCTCAGCCGACACTGGGCAAAGGCAAAGTAAACAACTCCCATGTCCATCGCAGGGCAAACACACCCACACAACCATTAACACTCACACCTATGGGTGTTTTGTATCAGCCAATTAGCCTAATGTGCATTTATGTGGACTATGGGAGGAAACCAGAGTACACGGAATAAACCCATACAAACAGGAGGAGAAAATGCAAACTACATACAGAAACGAGCCGATCCCAGGACTCAAGCCCAGAACCTTCATGCTGTGAGGCAGAAGTGCTAAATACTATACCGCCCCAACCTTATACACATATAAATGAAATGAATCCATCAAGATTGGACAGGATTCCTGGAGCTGTGGAACAGCAACGCTACCTTCTGTGCCACTGAGACGGCTGACAGCTTATTTGGAAATTCACAAAACAGCATAAAATACAGTAGTAAAAATCACGAAAATACTTTTTAAAAAGTAAAAAATCACCACTGCATACAAACATCTATAGAAGAAGATTTAATGGAGCTATCCAGTAGCAGATGTATAGAGGTACATTAAAATGTCTGAAAACACACAGTAACACTGTGATGAAGGAAAAGACCTATATAGTTACCCAGACACTGATACAGCAGTTAAAATAAGAGAGGACTGCTGAGGTGTGTTTAAAGCAGGACAGGGAGTACTAAATGGAGGCCCTGTGGAAGAAGCATTATTGAAAGTCATGACGAATATGAAATAAAATGTACATCTGGCGACCACAAGTGAACTGGAACTAGAGGGTCCTAACAGACAGCCAGTAATAATTTACTGAGTTAATGCATAGTATATTCAGTGTTGAATAAGACAGAGGATGAATATCAAGTGCAATCTAATACAGTGTCTGTAATGTGGGAAGAAAGTTTAGTGTAAGAGCTGATTTTTAACGATACAGTCATTGAGTTTGCAGTAGAGAGTGTTATAGCAAAAAGAGTGTAGCAATCCTTAAGACAGGAGGTTTTGAAGGCATTGAGTAGAGTAGGGTCTGGTATCCTTAAAACTGCACATAAGCGAGAGATATGCAATACTGTGAAGGTTAAATATTGCCTTTTGTAGGACATTATTATAAACCAGTGATTGTGTGGAAGCCTGCACTATCAGAGGTGTGATGACCAATCACCTGAGATGTTTCAGCTGCGTCACACAATAAGTGTTCAACTTATCCAATCTTAATGATGGATAAGTCAGTCTGTAACAACTACCAAGAATTAGCTGGCGACTTTCCACCAAACAGAAATGAGAAAATACTTTGAATGAAAAATAATGTCCATTATTTTATCTATACCTTCTGGATATGAGCAAGTGCATGTTCTGATTGGCTGCTCTACTAAAAGGATATCACTGCACATACCATCAGTAGCTAAGTTCCTACAGGAAAAAAGCTGGAAGCAGTCAATGGTTGTATGACACCGGTGACTGGAGGAGAGACCATTGTACCTGGCACATTGTACCAAATAGTGCCTCTATAGGGCAGGACTCCATGATTGACAAAGCAAACTGGCTCTTCAGTTAATTACTTGGTGGTAAGAATTTACATTTTAAAATTTTCAAAAGTTAATTTCTTCTCACAATTCAGTAAGGTTTGGACATATTTAATACCTCTAGATATGGTCATATCTCGCCGTACCCATGTAGTATATACTAATTTAAATTAGGATAATCTGCACAGGAACGGTACGTCCTGATTGGTCCACCAACTTGGGATTATAATCATTATTTAGAGTGGATAATACTTAAATCAAAACAACGGACACTCACAGTTTTTCAACATCACTTGGAGCAAGTGGTATAATCACGTCTTGTATTAAAATTTAATAATAATCCATAAATCTTTCATTTTTGTAGTTTTTATTCCTTGATACTTTTACCATGTAGTATATACTAAAACAATTATGCACCTCAGGCTCGGTGGGTGTTCCTGACTGGATGTTCTATCTCAAGGACTATTCAGCGACATCCACCTTGCCTTCAGTGCATAACTGTTAATACATTCTCCTTACACTCTCTAATCATAGCATATTAATTAAAATGTCTGAGGCACTTTAAAATTTTAATACTTGAAAATACTTGATTCATTATAAAGCGCAAGAAATCTGTGAAGAAATGTGATCTGTCAGGAGCCTCCAGAAGGATACACTTTGGAGGACTTGCCCTACTGTGACCTAAATAAGTCATGTTCACCACATTGAAACGATTCTTCATCGCTATAAACTATAACAGATGGGCTGTGAGTTATTTGAGATTCCACATGTTCACGTCAGTTATACAGTAGGATCTATAAATTTTAAAACATTAAGAGGGTAAGCTTATATTTCCCAGAAATACTCTTAGTTGAGTAGCAACAGTGTCACAGGCTTTAAATCTTAATTTATAATGTGAAATTGAAAAGATTTTGTCAAAGTATTTAATTTTAGTTCATTTTTTGAAGCGCTTCATCCTTTATTAGGGTTGCGCATTGTGTGAAGACGGGGTATACCCTGAAGAACTTGCCAAACCATCAGAGGACCAACACCAATACAACCATTCACACTCACATCTACACCATGATACAATCAAGAATATCCAATTAGCCTAAGATGAATGTCTTTGAACTGTGGGAGGGAACATGTACAGGAGGAGAACATGCAAGCTACACGCAGAAACGCCTTCGCTGAGTCCAGGACTCGAACCCAGGACCTTCTTGCTGTGCAGTAAATGTGCTAACCACTACATCACCATTATGCCTTTGTCAAAGTATGTACATTTTAAAATCTTTCGTTGTTCGGTTCAATAGATCCAAACAGCTGTTGCCCAGGCAGCCATGAATGAATGAAAAGTTAAAGCTTACTGTATTTAAAACTTCCACCAACGACAAGTGGATAAAGAAATGGTGTGAGATGGGTTGCAAAGGGATCACTAATAGTTATTTTGCAGAGATTTTGAGTGCATACAAAATGCAGTGGACTGCATGTAAGCAAAAAATAACTAATTGAATTCTAGGAAGTGTAAGCCCTTTAGGAATATCAAGAACATAAATGTATCATTACATTTATATTTATGGCATTTGGCAGACACCCTTATCCAGAGTGGCTTACATTTATCATTTTTATACAACTGAGCATTTTAAGGTTCCCGTCCTTGCTCAAGGGCCCAACAGTGGAAGGTTGGTGGTACTGGGGCTTGAACCCCTGGTATTACACCCCATAATCATACACCGAACAGCCAACATAAAATAAATCCAGCTTACATACCAAACAGTCTTCGATGGAAGAAGAACTTTCCAGCAATGAGTCCTGTGAAGATCGCCAGAATCCACATCAGCACCTTCAAAAAGTTCCAGCCTCCACCTGGATACTTATTCAGAATGAAGGAAAAACAGTTTCCCACAACTATCATGTGTGCCTCCGTCTGGCTGTGGGATACAGGGTCTTCAGCAAAGATGAGGAAGTTGAAGAAGGTGACAAGGTAGGCTATGACCATGCGCGACCATGGGTGTTGGAAATAATAACGAAAGCGAACACCTAGTTTCATTCCTTTAATCCTTGCCATCCACCCGCCTCCTCAAAAAAAAGAGAGAGAGAGGAATAACTGAGAGAATACAGAATATGTATTGCAGTATATAGTTTTAAATGTTATGAAAATTATTGAGCTGTATTATGTACTAAAATAATATTATATAATATTAGTGTGTTATAATCACCAATCATTCGCTAAAGGCAAGGTGGATGTCATTGAATAGTCTCTGAGATCGAAAATTTAATTTAGCCACTTCCACCAATTCTGAGGCGCATAATTGTTTTAGTATGTATTACACAGTACATGCACACAGCATTAGCAAAAAAAGCATTCACAAACAGGAGCATAAGATCTGTGTAAACAGCATCTCTATAAACTCCATTGAGATTTTTAGTACATACCATGTGGAAACAGACCTTGCCGGCCCTCTAATATTTTGTGGAACTGCCTTTAGCCTCAATTACAGCATGAATAACCATGGCATTGTTACAACAAACAAGCAATGGCATAAAAAGCATTTCCACCCAGAGTTGGGTTTATTTTTCACCGACATCTTGAACTGATGACATGAATAAATTCATAAAGTCTTCTCCAGCACATTCCGAAAACTTTTAGTAGGGTTAAGGTCAGGACAGGTGCCAGTTGTGTGAAAATGATTCCTCATGCTTTCTGAACCAGTTTTTCATTATTTGAACCTTAATTTTATATCCATACCGTCAGGAAAGAAAAAGTCCATTGATGTGATAGCCTGGTCATTCAGTACATTTCGGTCATTAGCTGACTTAATTTTATTGCCACATAATGTTGCTGAGCCTTGACCTGACCAACTGAAACAACAATGCAATGGTGATGACACACTGTACACGAGGGTAAAGACCAATTCACAGCGTTTGTCACCGTTACTGTTTGGGCATAGTTTTACTTGTTCGAATTCATGTCTGTGTGGATTCTTCAGGTTTACAGGTTTCCAACATGACACTTGGTGAATATGTTCTGCTAGCTCATTCCTAGGTGTGAACAGAACTGTGACGTGTGATATCTCATTCAGGGTGTATTTCCTCCTCACACCTGGTGTTTCTGAGAAAGACTCTGGATGTGCTTCAACCCTGATAAAGTACTTACTGAAAGTGAGTTTACACTAAAAGTAAATGCAACATCATGTTCAATGCATGCAGTTGAGCTATTTTTATACATGCAGCTTCAGAGCCGTGTTACACATGAGCTTCTACTGCTTAAGTACAGAGGAAGCTGTAACTGAGCCTTGGGAGCCCAACACTATGATTAAAAGCGTAAACCTCATGGTAATGAAGACTTCCCAAAAATACCCGCGTAATGATGTGACAAGGCTGAGAATAGCACTGCAGCTGACTGGCACCTACCGTGGTTTTATGTAGACTCACACATATGAGTGATACAGCTATAAATATGCCATGTACTGAATATAACCTGAAAATCTAATGGGGGGGGGGGGCGGGGGGTTGGACGTTTGAGCAATATATGGAAATGCTCTTAGACACCACTCACTCACCCATTTACCAAACCACTTAATCCTTATAGGGAGCCTATCTCAACCCACACTGGGTGAAGGCAGGGTACATCCTGAGCAGCTCACCAGTCCATCACAGGGCCAACACGCACACACCGTGGATCAATTTGGAACAGCCAGTTAGCCTAATAGCTTAAACCTATTTGGGTCGCAGAGACGCTGGGGTCTAACTCCGCCGACACTGGGTACACCCTAAACAGCCCACCAGACAATTGTAGGGCCAACACTCATAACCATTCACACTTACACTCAGACCTAGGCGCAATTTGGAACAGCCAGTTAGCCTAATGTGCCTGTCTTTGGACTGTGGGAGGAAACCGGGTTACCCGGAGGAAACCCACGCTTGCATTGGGAGAGCATGCACACAGAAACGCGCACATTATCCTAAACAAATGAGCGCACTTGTAGTGCTGTGTTTTATACCTTTTTTATTATACATGGAAAAGAAAAGCGTGCACATGGCAATTCAGAACTGGTTTGTTTTCTTACGAGGGCAGTCGGAGAGCATCTCGGAGCCCATCACCTCATCAGAGCGGCGCTCAGCTCCTCGTTCTGCCTTCAATGGCGCTTCCTCTGTCCGCCTCCGGGTACAGACTGACCGCGCGGGGAAGCTCCACAGCAAAGCGCGAGAAAAACCAAGAACCTACAAGCCAGAAGGAATCCTGGATTATATACAACATACAGGGACGTAGGCATGGAGATGAAACAGGAGCTCAAGCCTTCCGATCTGTCACATCCACTGCCCGCCTCCAACACACACACACACACACACACACACACACACACACACACACACACACACACACACCAGTGCCATGACTCACTGCCATGCTCAAATCCTGGGTCATTGTTTTTGTTTTTTTTTCCTGCAGCACATACCGGGAATGCAATGTAACGGAACACACACACACACACACACACACACACACACACACACACACACACACACACACACACAAAGATCAGAGGTTGGTGGCTACATGGCCCTGGGGACACATTTAGCAAAGAAAATTCCCAAAATTTTTCAGAGACAAGTGCAAGACAGCATTTTAAAAAAAAAATTTAAACAAGGTCTAACGTTTTTCTTTTTTTTCTTTTTTTCTTTACTTTTTTTTGTTAAATATAGTCGATTAAATGAAATACATCATCTGTATGATATATCACCCATCGATATGTCCAGGCCAATGCCCAGTGCAAGATTCAGGACACTAGAACTGTGTTCTATCATTTCATCATTCATTCATTTTCTTAATCTTAATTAGGGTCGCGGGGAGGCTAGCGCCCATCTCAGCCGACTCTGGGCATGGGCAGAGTGCACCCTGAACAGCTCGCCACGCCATCGCAGGGCAGAAACACGCTGACGGCTATGCAGCCTACTCTTGTTCTATCATTTCCTCTTAAAATAATTCACTCACTCCAAAAGATTAGTCAAAAATTGCCTAATTTTACTGCTGTGGTTTTAGGGAGGCTGGAACCGAAACTGGGCGAAGGCGGGGTGCACAACCTAACAGCTCGCCCGACCCTCACAGAGCAACACACACAACCATTCACACTCACACCTAGGGACAAATTGGAACATATTCCATTTCCATTCCCCATTCCTAATGTGCATGTATTTGGACTGTGGGAGGAAACCAAAGTACCAGGAGGAAACTCATGTAAGCACAGGGTGAACATGCTCCACACACAAATATCCGAGCTAGGGACTCGAACTTTGCCATTGTGCCGCACAGGAATATAAATTAAGATTGTGTATTGCTCAGTGTTCATGGGGTAGACTCGCAGTGCCAACTGAAAGAATTAAAAAGATTATAAAACTAATCCAAGAAAGAAATTTAGCATGGAGTGTGGCAAAAGATTTTGGCTGTTCCCAGTTAACTGTATCAATAATTTGGTGCAAGTAAAAAACGGTTATGAGAGGAAAACATACCAAAAAAAGAAGACAGCATTACATCAAGACAGAAATCCCAAATATGCTCATATGCATATTCATAACATGATCAATATGATTTGGAAATAGAAAATGCAAAACATTAGGGTGGCACAGTGGCGTCGTGGTTAGCCCGTCCGCCTCACACCAAGAAGGTCTTGGGTGAACATCTTCTAAATGTGGTGACTCCATATTTTTGCTAGGGTTGTTGTAGTACCAGGTGAGCACCCAAGGGCACCAAACACTAGGGGAAACCAACACATTCTGAACTTAGTATATGGCCTGTGATAAAATATAAAATGTCTCCTGGCCACTCACCTGGCCATTTCATTCCTAGTCTGTTTGTATAAACCTTCTACATTAAAAAAACTAGTTATACTTATTTGAGTGGACACAGATCTAACATCTTATGAAGTTTTATCAAAATATATTCTTAAAATTAAAAAAAAAATAAGAAATACAGCTCAAAAACATTTATCTTTCCATGACAACAAGCATGAAAATTATAATTATTTGAATTTTTTTAAAAAACTTTTTATGGTGCTTCTACAATGGAATATGCATCATATTTTTATTAGACATACAAAGACACTGTTAGAGATGTCCTATTGTCAACTTAAATTTTTCATGGTGCCTCAGTGATCACTGTCCCGTCAGTATGTAAGGGGTGTGACACCATTTAAATGTGCCTCATTTTACAATAAGACAATTGAAGGAAATGTAATTACCCTTTATGTAATGTTCTGACCTTGTGGTGTCATTCATTCATTCATCACCATAAAGTATCAGTGATTCTTTGTAAAGATTCCTATTTTGTGAAGATATCAGTATGCTGATAAAAAGAGTGTGACGCAAATAAAAATACATGTGAAAAACAGCAATAATTTTAATGAGAACTAGATAGTCAGCATTGTTTTTGAAATACTGTATATGACACAGATGTTAAACTCAAGGCCCACTTGGTAAATCCAGCCCGCCAGCTCATTATATGTGGCCCGCAAGAGCTTTCAAAGAATGCGATTATCGTACATTCTCTGCATTGACCATTACCATGAAACCTAATTCATTATCTATCCACCAGGTGGCAGTAGCCTATTTCAAGTAAACAGCTAGTCATTCCTGACTCAAGAAAGATATATAGATTGTTGCTATTATGTGTTGTTAGATAATGCAATTTAGTAAAGGAAAATAATTAAATAAAGAAGAAAATAAAATGCCTAAACAAATAATTTTGCCATACAGATTTCATGGTTGCCCTTTTAGAATATATGTCCAGTAATTATTTGGCCCTCGAACACCTTTAAATTTACTGATGTGACCAATGACGCATTGGATGTGGCCCTCAGTGAAAATGAGTTTGACACCCCAGTATAGGACATGTAATATTATTTATATCAGCAATGAAGTACATGCCAAAACTGTGATTATTAGTTATTCAGTCATGAATTTTTTCAGGCAGGGTACACCCTGAACAGCTCGTCAGACCATGGCAGGGCTGACACACACACAACACTCACATCCACATCTGGGGGCAATTTGGAACAACCAGTAAGCCTAATGCGCATGTCTTTTGAAACCAGCGTGCCCAGAGGAAACCCACACAAGCACGGGGAGAACATGCTGCCCATTATTATTGGCTTTGAAAAGCTGAAATTATTGCCAGGCTTATTGCGAGTGGATTTTGAGAAAAATTGTTGGCCTTTCTAAATAAAAAGGTTTGATTTTTTCAAGATCATGTGCCAAATGTGGTAGACTTGTATTTTTTTCAACATATACAGACATCACATAATGATGACTATGTAAATAACAACATAAAATAATAACTTTGAAGTTTGCGCCCCCATGTCATGTTTCGGAGCCCTTTTTTAGTCACAGCCCATATACTGTATACACATAACTAAGTCTGACTTTGTTACATAGTTAGATAGTTAGCGCAAAGTGGCACTTGAGATGTGGTTACCCCAGGGCATCACATAGTACTATTCCAGGCCTGTATGTAGTAGGTGCGCATTTGTATATTAATGTGTTGAATTGGGTTTTCCAGGCTAAGCCTGTTTTGTGGTGACCACCATGCCTGTGTTTGTGTGGTAAATAAAAGTTTTCCTAATAAAAATGAGTGAGTGCATTGTTTTAACAATACTGCGTGGTTAGACCCCTTAGCCAGCTGGAGTGGAAGAACTCCTGACAGAGAACAAACAGACAGCACTCATTGAGAAGGTTGGGAAGGTGAAGCTGCTGAGAAGTGTATGAAAACTACAAGGCTCCACTGGATCTGGGTCCTGAGCATGACACCTGCTAATCCATTCACAATGGGGCTAACTGGAAATTGGATAGCATAAGAACTGTCCCATAACATGATGATACTTGATAGCAAGCCAGGCTAGAAGAACAGAGCCGAGTTGGCAGCAGGGAACAAACAAGATCAGCAGCAACTTTCTGTGCCAACGAGGCCCAAACAGAGCCAGCACAATGGTAACAAAACTAAACCAAAACAGGATTGTTGTATAGTCACATTTTCAGAGTCTTCTTTTCAGGTGACAGACATTAAACTGGAAATTGTTTATGACTGACAACCATATTGCTATTTTATCTGCGTCAACCCCTGATTAAAGTGAAAATGCATGTGTTTATCCAAGATAAACAACAGGTATGAGACATTTTGCTTTTTGACAACACAAGAAAAATAAGTTGTGATCTTGTGAAAACATCTATTATCTTGAGATGACAGAAAAAATATGTTGTGCTATCTAAAAGATAGAAATCTAGAGAAATCTAAAAACTACCACAGTAGAGACAAACAAAAGTTATCACAGGTTAACTATATTTAGTATATACTAGACATGACTGGGGTGGCACGGTGGCATAGTGGCTCGGCGAAGGTGCTTCTGTGTTAAGTTTGCATGTTCTCACCGTGGGTTTTTCCCTCCACAGTACAAAGGCATGCGCATTAGGCTAAGTGGCTGTTGACCTTGGTATTGACCCTGGTAGGAATAAGTGGATAGGTAAATGAATGAATGATTAAATGGAAATGGCACTTTCTGATTGGCTTGCAGGATGATTGCAGGATGATTACCAATTATTTGCTGAAGACAAGGTGGATGTCACTGAATATTATTCAATTCAGTGACATTCACCGAGCCTAAAGTGAATAATTGTTTTAGTATGCAATAATTAAGAACATAACTTTTTGCCAATTCCGTTTTTCTTGTGTGTGCATATTTTAACCATGATAGAAACAGATCAGGTGTGCTCCATGAGCATGAGCATTGTGTAGCTAATAGAGTCTTATACAACTCATTCAGATGTGTAAGAAAACCGTAAAGGCATGTTTTTATACTCATTCTATGTTTTAGTATATACTATGAGGAAACCCAAGAATAGCAAACTAAAATTTTTTTAAACGGCTTCTTTTTTTATTTCTAAAGCGTGATGATAAAGTTACTGCCTGCTTCAAGTGACTGCGACAAACTGTGAGTGTCCATTGCACTGATTCAAGAATTATCCGTTTGGGACAATGCTTTTTAATCCCTAGACAGTGGACCAATCGGATCACCCTATTCCTGTCTCATACGTATGGAGAGACAGACAGACAGATACTTTATTAATCCCAGAGGGAAATTCACAGTATATTATATATGATTATAGTATATTAAACTCATAGTATTAGTATATGCTAATTGTTTTAATGCATTCATTTATTTGGACTGTTGGAGGAAACCAGAGTGCCCAGAAGACACCCACACAATCACGGGAAGAACATGCAAACTCCACACAGAAATGCCCGCGCCCGGGATTCAAACCCAGGACTTTCTTGGTGTGAAGCGGACGTGCTAACCACTACACCACCATGCCAGTGACTGAATGCATTCGCAGCAAATGGATCACACTGTGATAGTCACCGGGTAGCAGTGAAATATATTAGCCAATATTTAAAACGCCACACAGAAATGCCCACGCCCGGGAATCGAACCCAGGGCCTGCTTGCTGTGAGATGGATGGACTAATCTCTATGCCATTGTACCACCCCGGTTACTTTTATTCACAATAAATATAAATCTATCCAGTAAATCCATTTGCTATAATGAAAATAAACTCCCAATTCGGGAGTATTAGGATAGCCGTTTTTTTTTTCCAGCAACCTCGTCCATTATACTAGCTTGCACGCGTCTAACACGTGATAAACTACATTTCCCAGAAAACAGGTTTCACTGCACATGCGCAGACGCTTGGAGGCGAAATGTGTGACGCCACTGACCGGAGCACGTCACGTGACGGTGCTTCTATTTCCTTCTTCCTTGATTTTTCCTTTCGCCCTCCTCCGACATAAACCGCTCGTCTCGAAGGAGAAAATGTCCCATCAGACTGGAATTGAAGGTGCGTTGATGTTGTTGTTGTTTCTTATTTATTGTAGTGGTGTTTATTTGTAAACATGATGTTTCCTTCCTGTGGAAAATCCGCCGAATGAAGCTCGTCCGTCGGTTGTAGCTCAGCTGTGCCACTGGGAGCTGATGGTAAGACATGGAGATCGGTTTGGGGGAAATGAATGTGAAAGCTAGTTTGAAGATGGAGATTGATATAACTGTGGTGTGATGCTGTTGACACCTTGATGAATGCGTGAGCTGGGACTGTGCTGACTCTGTGCTGTGATAGAGAAGTGGAAGTGGGCAACGCCTTCACCCACACAGCTGGGTCATTTCCACCCCAAATACCTGCCTGATCAAACAGAACACTTACCAGCCCAGGCATATGTGACCCACCAATCAACTGCCAGCTTCTGCTTTAATCCACCTAAATGAACTGTGTATAAAGTATGTGTAGTTATATCATAGTAAGGGACACTTCATGTCTTAGACCTTATATATTTTTTTAGAAACAAGTCCAAACCTTTACTACTTCATCCTGAAGTTTTGAGTCTGTAGCTGGGTCTAATAATAATAATAATAATAATTGTTATATCTCATTTTTGCAACGGCTGAATCCTATTAGGGTTGTGGGGAGGCTGAAGCCTATCTCAGCTGACACTGGGCGAAGGTGGGATACACCCTGAACAGCTCACCGTCACACGTATAACACACTCAAGCTCACATTCACACCTAGGGACAATTTTACCCGAATGTGCAGGTCTTTGGACTGTGGGAGGAAACCAGAGTACCCGGAGGAAACCCTCGCAAGCAAGAGGAGAACATGCAATGTCTGCACAGAAATGCCCTAGCCTGGGACTTGAACCCTGGACCTTCTTGTTCTGAGGCAGACATGCTAACTACTATGCCACCATGCTGCCCATAATAACAATAGTAATAATAATAATAATAATAATTATTATTATTTATATATATATATATATATATATATATATATATATATATATATATATCTATTGGTATGTGGTGTATATATATGGTATGTGGTGTCGGTTCTAGAGCAAAAAAAAAGTGCTGATTGTGCATGTTTATGTTTGCATGAGTACAGTAATATGTAGCTTCTTATGTTGTGCAAGTTTGGTAAAGTTAATTAAATCCTTAAATTTCTAACTTTTGGATTAATATTTTAAATAAACGTTTAGTCTCAGCTTGCAAATATGTGCCACATTACAAAATCCTTCTGAGAAGTAAACATATTTTGAACGACAGATGTGACACAGATGTGGCATTCAGCAGCTGATGTGTAACAAAATCTGGCCTACACACACTGAAAAATGGAGATGATGTGTCTATCATCTCCTTGCTGTTTTTAAAATTCTCTGATTTTATCTTTCAGCTTCTGGGGAGGTGAAAGCCGTATTTGCCAAAGCCAGGAATGGAGAGTTTCGACTTCTGAAGATTGTGATCAAAGATGGTGAGGAGACACTTTAAGCACTTGTTATACAGAGACAATACTGCTCTGTTGCAGTTATTATTTGCTGAGTAATTTACTATACGATGTATGGTACAACACCAGAAGCTCTTATTGATGTGTTATAATTATGTGGTGTATCACCTGTGAATACTGAGATCTGGTCTATTACAGAAGTCATTCAGTCATTTGGAATGTCCTTTACTCATTGTACACACTCAAACATTTGGTACCTTGGAATAAGGCTCCTTTTCTTCAACTTTATCTGCTATTACCTGTTATATGTGCATAGAAAATAGCACTGGAGTGACGTGATGTTTTGTGCAGCCCTCCAGGAGAACTGGGGCTAGTTCTGCAAAATGATCAGTAAAAGTTAGCATAGACTAAGCGTCCCATCCAGGAGGAGTTGAACCTTTATGTCAGGTCACGCTACAGAAATCAGGATAAGCTTCAGCTGTGATGAGCCATTAGCCTTTTTATCCTGTAAAACTACACCTGACACTATTATTTTAAAGCAAAGGGTCACACCAACACACTTCACTGTTTACTGTTCTGTATGGATTTTTTTTTTAGCTAGAAACATTTATATTCATTGAATTATTAATACTCTGCAATGGCCTGGCGTGCTGTCCAGGGTGTATTCTGCACTCGCCCAGAGTCGGCTGAGATGGGCACCAGCCTCCCCGTGACCCTTAGATTAAGAGTTTCAGGAAATGAATGAATGAATGAATGAAAAATTATTAATATGTGATTATTACAGCACCTTTGCTCTATAGCATTTCTTTGCAAGTGCCTAAAACTTTTGTACAGTACCATACTTTTCATTTATTTCATTTTCATTCTTGTCAGTTGTAATTACTTTCTGACTTATAGATTCTAGTTTAGCTGGATTCCCCCTGACAGTTAATCTGTATGTTATTCACTCAGTAATAGTGTGTACTAACTTTTGTGTCAGTGTATATTGAGATGCTCTGTAGTATAGCGAGGTAGTATTTTTTAAAAAGAGGAGTTAAACCCAGACTTGGTAAAAGCTTGCATGCGTAGTTTATTTCTGTACTTATAAAACATACTGTCCTTAATAAAGCTTCTTTGTGGAATAAATCCTCATGCATGTGGCACCATTGTAAGATGAGAAATAGGGTGGAGGTGATGTTGAAGAAACAGTTAATACGGAAGTGTTGTGCATTAAACGTACTGGGATATTTACCAAGCATTCATGTAAACGAGCAGAATCTTGTATGCAAAAGTAATGTAATATTATGTGCATATGTGCCTCGCCTAATTTATTTTAGATCACTAGGTTATATCTGATTTGTTAGTTTAATATCTGTATACTGTCTAACAGGCTAATGCAAACTATCAAATGCATTTTAGCAGATTGCAACTTCGTTAATGTAAGTTAAAACCACCTGACGATGAAAATATACATGTTTTCAGTGTGACAGGAGAGTTTGGAAGGCTTTCCTTTTTCATTTTTCTTTAATATCCACTATTATTCTAAAAATGAACGGCAACAGTGTTTCACCTTCATACTTGTCTTTTGAAATAAGCCAGTGTTTGTTTGCATTATAGCATTAATGTAATGCATTAAGGAACTCAGATAAATATGTATGGATTGTATAATTGACCTGAATGTAATCCTGATGAGATTAACAGCTTAGTGTTGTTGTTTTTTTTGTGTGTGTGCTTTATAGAACAGCTAGCACTCGGTGAAACCAAGCGAGCGTCTCAGAGTTGGGAGGAAGACTATAATTCCTTCGTTCTGCCTCTTCTTGAGAAGGATCTACCATGCTACGTTTTATATAGACTGGACTCCACTAATAGTCTAGGACATGAGTGGGTTTTCATCGCCTGGTCACCTGACCACTCTCCTGTAAGAATTTTCAACTGTGATAAGATTGTGTTGTGCTACACGGTCGGAGAAACAATGCGAAATGATACTTTCTTTCCGCATGTATGTTGAGGGTTATTGATTATGATTGCTCTCTTAGCTTTGCTGTTATATGTATACATGCTTTTTAGGTTCTGGTTTAGGCAGAAAATCTGCCACACAAAGCAAAATACTTTTAAATGGAACATGTCCATGCCGCAGAAGTGTTGGAACAGGTTTGGTCTTGTCAGCAAAATCCTGAGTGTGGCTATTGATGTGTCTGAAGGTTGATTTCAGGTCTGAGATCAGCGTTACTGCGTCAGGTAAAATGGCAAAAAAATATTTGATCAGTGTAATAAGAAAACCGAGAAAGCTGATTTAACTGGTTAGTGCTCGCATACAGCTTCCTCTGCTGTTTTCTCAGTAAGAGAATGACGCCACTTGCACACAGCTCACAGACGTAGACTCTCTTTGGTGCAGGCTATTCATGCAGCAGGTTCTGTAAATGTTCTTATATGGAGTGTCTGCCAGGAAGTTTCAGTCTTTTGTCAGCTGCACACTCATGGTCTAAACTAAGACCTGTTACTTTTTTTGGGTCTTCAAAATGAACTATTTTACTGCAGAATAAAAAAATGATGCAAAAAAGTACTAGGATTGTGTAGCTGAGCTCAAATGTGGATTAAAATGAATATTGACATTTGGGTAATAATGAATCTTTTGTTTATTCGTGTGTCTTACAGGTGAGACATAAAATGCTTTATGCTGCTACCAGGGCTACCGTGAAGAAGGAGTTTGGGGGTGGCCATATTAAAGATGAAATTTTTGGCACTGTAAAGGTATGTAAAAGGTTTGCACAGTCAGGTTGCTCTTCTGTGATAGTGTAGTCATAGTGTATCATGGTTAAACTATGGAATAAAAAGCAAGTAGTGATTTCATCTAAAGTTGAAGCGCAGAAAGAATGATTTGCTCCTGAAGCAGGCTTCATGTGGGGGCGGTTCTGACTGTGGTTAAGCATTATTCCAAACCCATGCTAAACCACCAAAATGTGACAGAGGTGTGGCAAAACAGCCTCACACGTGGGCGGTTCTGACTAGTACAGTGCGGTTCCAAACCCAAAGTGTGATGGTGTGTCAAAACATCTGCACATGGGGGGTTAGTTTTTAAGGTGTTTCAGCGTGGTTTAAAATGATGAGGGTGCTGTAAAAGAGTTGTAAGCAGTAGGTGAACACCGTGTGAATAGGTTTGAATGCGTTTGTATTGAACGCAGTTTAGAAGGGTTGCGAAAGGTGAAACACAGCAGCTAGATGGTGATCCACATTTTGCTGTGAAATTTCAAATATTTTGAAAATCTTGTGGTTTATGTTGATCAGTGCTGGTTGATTTCGAGCACCGTGCTTTGGTACCGTGCTGACCCACAGTCAGACCGCCCACATGTGAGGCCAGGTTCTGTCTGTAAATTGAGGTCATTGGTGCATCAAAATCCAGTAAACCTGATGCCAGAGTGTATAATTATTTTGCTTATTAAATTTGAATAGGGATTTACATCATAATGCAACATGTGAATCATTGCATGCTGTATAATACAGCGAACCTATAAAAGGTAAAAAGAGAAAGGGAACTAGCGTTGTTTACAAAACATATGTAATCAACCAAAAAGGAGAGCGGAAGTAACACCGCTGTATAAAACTTGTTCCTATCAAATGTCCTCACATTGAACCATTGTACAAGTACCACATTCACATTTAAACAAGTTTGGATTAGGAATTTTTTTTACAAAATATTCTTGAAAAGGAGACAGAATAACCCCTCTGCTGTTGTTGTTCAGGATGACGTTTCTCTGAGTGGTTACAAGAAGTACCTCATGTCCCAGGCTGCACCTCTTCCATTGACTGCTGCTGAAGAAGAGCTGCGACAGATTAAGCTCAGTGAGGTACACGTGGCTCAGTTAGGATACCAAGAACATTAAGGTCTTGAAATAAAAACTGTAGTAATGATAGTAATACTCTGGGTTGGTTAGGATTTCATACCTTTATGAAAGACCTGTAACCTTCACATGCTCATTTAAAAGTCACTGTAAAGAAGCATGAGTAATACCCATGTAACAGAAGCTGATGAATAAGCATATTGGTTTGACTAAGAACATACCTCTCACCATGTTCTTTGTTGCAGAGGACAGGATCTTTTTAAAACTATGCAGTGAGGTTAAGATGGTTATTCTTTAGCTCAGTGTAATATAATCTCAATTAAAGCAGTTTGTTTTTGCCCTCTGCAGTAACTGCTGAGCTTCTTGCTTTCAGTGGGAATAGTGTGACACGAGGGCATAACCATATAAGGAAATGCACTGAAAACCTGGAACATGTCTCCTTCCTGAAGTTAGCCAATCAGAGATACAGAAATTGCAAAAAGGAAGTGACAATGAGAAGCAAGTCTTACACTGGTCTTAAGAGCAGAATATAATGTTTATATATATGTGTGTGTGTGTGTGTGTGTGTGTGTGTGTGTGTGTGTGTGTATATATATATACACACATACACACACAGTAGTGTGCAGTCAAGATTATACACCACAACTTTTGTCTAAAAGGGCTCCTATTAAAAAGAAGTAAAAAGAACTTCTCTATAATGAAAATGTATAGAACAATGCCACTGTGGGTAATGAGAAAAAAAAAATTTATTCCGACAAGTATATTGAGGTAAAAGTATGGCTAATAAACAAAAGCACTGAAAATACCAATTTTTCAGAAAAATTGTACAATTATTATTATTATTTTTTTTTACTTTTGCATAGCATGAATGAACTTGAAACCATATGGAAATATGGTTTGAGTGAAGAAATAAAAAAAATACAGTAGTGATGATTATACACTTAACAAAATGAAGATAAATCAGAAACCAAGTACTATTCAAGTAGTTATTTCATGTAATATTGGATCATACTGATAAGAATAAGTAAACAAACAACAATATATAGTAATAACAAAATTGTCTATACACACACACATGTATATGTTATGTATAGAATATTATATGCTTATATATGTGTGTATACATATACATACATATATCTAGATGCAGATGGTTATTGGTAAACAGTATAATTGACATCCTTGTCATTCAGAGACAATCATTTAGGAACTGATGACAAAAGCTTTTTATCTTTTTTTTAATATGTATAGATTATTTAATGATTCTTAGTAAAGCAATAAATGTATGTCCTATATAATTGGTGCTGAATCTGTCTGTGTGCAGGTGCAGACTGACATCGGTGTAGATACCAAGCAGCAGACACTGCAGGGTGTGGCCTTCCCTTTGCATGGGGAAGCAATGCAGGCACTGCAGAAATTCAAGGACAAGAAGTTCAACTACATCCAGCTGGTAAGCAAATTACACCAGTACTAAACATAGCCGAAATGCAGTATATTTACTACATATAAACAGACAGTATTGCTGTTCATACAGTATTGGTGTAAAAGAGCTGAAGGAGCCAGGAACTGGTGTAGTCATTGTGACAGTCAGCACTGTAACACTGCGTCTGGCTCAGCTGGTTAAGATGTAGAAGATTGCAGAATTAATAAGAGGAGCCTCTTGCAGTGTAACGCAATGAACTGACGTGCAATGATCTTGTGTAGCATGCGTTGCCAGATATAATTGTAGTCATGCGATCACTCAAAACCCATCATCTAAAGGAAATGCAGTAAATGATATCTAATTAAGATTATTAATTTAGATGAGTAGTGATGTCATTAAATAGCACCAGGAGAGCACAAACCTCTCGAAAGGCAAAAAAACCCAAGGTACACAGCACCCCCTGCTGGGCCTCCTGTAATACCACACCTACAAACAATCTCATAATTTTAAATAATCTTTAAAAAAATTCGAAACTTGATCTGAATCATCTCCAAAGGCTAATGGAATATTAAAAACCATAATCTTTTACAACTTTTTGCATAAAGTTGCTGGCAATCAAATAAACCAAGGCTGATGAATGGAGGTAATAAATGTACCATCATCATCATCACCTTCTGCTTGATCTGGGGTTGGGTCATGGGGCAGCAGCCTAAGCAGTGAGGTCAGACATCCCTCTCCCCAGCTACTTCCTCCAGCCCTCTGGGGGGAATATCGAGGCATTTTCAGACCAGCCGAGAGAAGTAGTCCCTCCAGCTGGTGTTCTGGGTCGAGCCCGGGGTCTCTTACCGGTTGTACATGCCCAGAGAATCACACCAAGGAGGCGTTCAGGAGGCATTCTAATCAGATACCCGAGCCACTTCAACTGGCTCTGACAGCCTGACAGAATTCATTAAACGGATAATTAAACTAACAAGACAGGTGATAGAAAAGAAATCAGAAGGTCAGTAAAAAACAAACCCTTGCGAAACCCAAAGTAGAGACATCAGGAGCTCCACTTTTAGGCAGTGCCTAAATTACAAAACATTCACAAATGTGCGGATTTCCAAGAAAAATTTCCGTATTGCAACACTAGTCGTCCATACCCTCCAAATTTTAAGAGATAGTTTTCTCCTTTCTTATATATAAAAATATACTCAGAAATAGTGTAATAGCACTAGATTTATTTATCTATTATTTTAAGACCAGAAAAGTGTGAAAATAGGTATACAGGTCTACAATGTATTGAATTCTTTAAATGTGAAAATTCTTAATCATATGACAGATACTGTGCAATAACTGGTGCATGTTGAAAGGCTGTAAGTATCTACATCTCTCTCGTTTGTTGACAGAAAATCAATATGGACCAGGAGCTCATCATGCTGTCAAACACTGAGCTGACAGAACTGAAAGATTTACCTAAGAGGATTCCTAAAGATGCTGCACGATACCACTTCTTCCTCTACAAGCACACACATGAGGGAGACTACCTGGAGTCTATAGGTAGATGGCATGGTCCATGTTCTTGCTGTATCTTTAGTATAACTCTGTCATAAACAGTGTGTGTGTGTGTGTGTGTGTGTGTGTGTGTGTGTGTGTGTGTGTGCGCGTGCGTGTGTGTGTGTGTGTGTGGTCTGTAAGCAACCTTTAATGTGTTTCCTAAAACTGAAGAAGTTTTTTGAATGGACCTCCTAACTTGCTTGGACTGTGAAAATTACAATAGGTACATAAGATACATATGCACATAATATGGGCAGTCGTGGCCTAATGGTTAGAGATAGGGTTCGGGATCAAAAGGTCAGCGGTTCGATTCCCAGACCAGCAGGAAAAAAGTGTGGTTGGGGAGAACCCCCTTCCCCTTCCTCCACATTCACAGCTGAAGTGGCCTTGAGCAAAGCCCCTAACACCCCAACTGCTCTCAGGGTGCAGCAGTGTGGCTGCCTGCTGCATGTGTGTGTGTGTGTGTGTGTGTGTGTGTGTGTGTGTTCACTTTGGGTTCAAATTCAGAGCCAAATTTCCCTCTACACTCTCTAGCAACATTCTATTGTACTTCACAGCGTGTGTGTGTGTGTGTGTGTGAGTGTTGGCCCTGCAATGGTCTGGTGAGCTGTTGAGGGTGCATGCCACCTTTGCCCAGTGTGC
>JAOUQZ010050273.1:0-23826 GCA_028564935.1 Neosilurus hyrtlii | reverse complement strand
ACCTACCTGGAGTGTCAAGAAGTACGAGGTGTTCAGTTCTCAGAGACACGGCCGAGGTAAGAAAGGCTGAAACCCGAACACCTCTGAACAAGACACGTAAGTTGAAACGTCAATAATGGGCCAAGAAATATCTGAAGACAGATTTTTAAAGGTTTTGTGGACTGATGAGATGAGATGAGATGAGAGAGACTCTTGAAGGACCAGATTGACGGAGCCGTGGTTGGATCAGTAACGGACACAGAGCTCCACTTCGACTCAGACACCAGCAAGGTGGATGTGGGGTACTGGTATGGGCAGCTATTATTAAAGATGAGCTAGTTGGACCTTTTTGGGTTGAAAACGGACTCAAAATCAACTCTCCTCAGACCTACTGCCAATTTTTAAAAGACACTTTCTTCAAGCGGTGGTTCAGGAAAAAGTCGCATCTTTCAAGAAGACTTTGATTTTTATGTAAGACACAACAATCCATCACATGCATCACCACTCCACTCTGAACAGGGTCTGGGAGTCTGTGGGTGCAGCTGCACTAAAAGTTGATTCTGACCAGATGAAGAAACCGACTGACTCCGTGAATGAAAGGCTTGTGACTGTTATCGAAAAGAAGGGGGGCGATAATGGTCACTGAGGTTTTTTTTTTTGGAATTTCAGAAATGTTTATTTATAAATGTTGAGTTTGTTTATTATTCTCACTTTAACAGGTGAAAATAAACAAGTGAGATGGAAAATCTTTGTTTTTCATTTAATTGTATAATAATTCTGCACACTAGTAGTTGTCTAATAATGGTGTACATATAGATATTCTACTAAGAAATTCAAAACATCACTTTTACTACTTAAATGTTCAGGTTTGTGGGTTTGGTAACATTTTGGATTGATCAAGAGCACCGTATAGTACAATAATAATTAATCCTAAAAAATGCAACTTACCTAATTATTGTGCACACAGTGTAGTCTCTCGTTCAATGAGTAAGCAAGAAAATCAGACAACTCTTTTGCTCCTGATTTTCAGTGTAGCTAGTTGTTATAAACAATTTATATACTGTAATCTAAAAAAAAAAAACAATCATTAGACAGGTTTCATAGATAAAACTCTTTAATGAGATAAGGTAAGGTAAGTCTTTTGAGCCTAGTGGCAACACTATTAGATATTAGATTCTTTTCTTTTCTAGCAGTGAAAGCTTTGTATGCTTTACACAGATGGTAGGGCTATTATTAATATTATTATAATAATTATTATTATTATTATTATTATCAATCATAATGTTAATCATCATAATCATAATCTGCATTGGATCTGTGAAGACATCTGTGGCTCATCTATTGTTTGATCTCTCCTGCTGATTTGAGGTCACGGGGCAGATTGAGAGATGCCCAGGCCAAGGGAAAGAGAAGCAGGTGGCCGGCTCTACAAAGACTTAACATCTGATGATGCTGTTTTTCCACAGTATGTACTTACATAAAACAACTAATCCAAGAAAATTCCTACCGACAAGCCAACTGGTTTTTATATAACTGTTTGTATTCACAGACAAAGACATGATCTAATAAGAATTTAGGCTTTCCATAACAAATCTTTGCCTCATGTTTTGTTTTCGAAGTTTAGGTGTATTTGTCATATCTGTATCAGATTATATTTAATTACAAATAGGGCAGAAAAGAAAAAATATCCTCAATAAGTGCTAAATCTTGTGTTTCTTCTCTCTCTCTCTCTCTCTCTCTCTCTCTCTCTCTCACACACACACACACACACACACACACACACACACACACACACACACACACCATCTGTCTCTACTTTCCTCCAGGGCAGTCAATTTCAGTGGAAGAAGCCAATACAGAGTCAATATACAATATAGTAAATATCAGAATCTCACTTCATACGGATTCAACCATAATTTCCTGTCATCCATTAGCTGCTCTCGGCTAAAATTAATCTTTCCTATAAGCGTAGGGAAAAAATAGTACGCGTGGCAGCCAGGCTTTATTCATCACAGGCTTTTTACTGATAAAAAGAATCGGTTTGGTTCAGAGAATATGATGCTTTTTCTTTGTATTATTTTTTGTATGAGGTGGCAAAGATTTCAATTAAGCTACAACAGGTCAGAGAATTTTATAAACACAGAATTAAGTGAAAAAGAGCAGAGCTTTGTCCATTTGTAAAAAGAGTGATGGACTGTTAAGCAGAGTGAGTGTAGTAATGAGACTCTGAGCAAAGTGTAACCTGATTGACAACTGGTAGATTCCAGTGTGAGGAAAAAGTTTTTATATTTATATTTGAAAGAAAATATTTATATTATAATGTTTCATCGTGCTTAAATTAAACTGTGATATCTTTTGTGTTCTATGTTAACTATTTTTATGAATATTTTTAACCTTTTTTTAGTATTTCTATTATTCTTTAGAAGCAAACTTTCTGTCTCCTCTGTGATGCATTTAAAGCTTCCCATTGTATATTTTAAAACAGTTCATTTGCATCAGCTGTTCAACTGACATACTGTGCGTCTTTTATTGTACTTCATTTCACAAAAAGTTATATGAACCGCATATGAAATTTATACATGTGGTGTTTAAACACATAAAAAAGAGTCTTTGTTTTTTCGCATGAAAATTTTCCCTATAACTTGTAAAGTGTAGGTATGAGGGCACGGTGGAGCAGTGGTTAGCACGTTCGACCCACAGCAAGAAGGTCTGGGTTTGATTCCCGGGCCATTTCTGTGTGGAGTTCTGTGTGGAGCATGTACTATGGGTACTCTGGTTTCCTCCCAGGGTCCAAAAACATACACAGTAGGCTAATTGGCTGTATCTCCCCTAGGTGTGAGAGTAAGTGTAAATGGTTGTATGAATGGTCTGGAGAGCTGTTCAGGGTGCACCCCTCCTTTGCCCAGAGTCGGCTGAGATGGGTGCCAGCCTTCCTGCGACCATAGTTAGGATTAAGCGGCTTAGAAAATGAATGAGTAAGTGTAGGCGGTGTAGGAATGTTTTTCCACATACAATGATTCATTTACTTACCCATCTCCAGTTTCTAGATGTAGAGCCTGTATTTATTATTTTCAAGATGTTCTTCTGATTCATTCATCTTCCGAACCGCTTATTCCTACTTAGGGTCGCAGGGAGGCTGGCGCCCATCTCAGCCGACTCTGGGCGAGGGAGGGGTACACCCTGGACAGTTCGCCAGGCCATCGCAGGGCCATCTGTTACACAACCATTTACACTCTCACTCTCACTTATGGGTGATTTGGAACAGCCAATTAGCCTACTGTGCATGTTTTTGGACTGTGTGGACCGGAGTACCCGGAGGAAACCCACGTACTCTTTACGGCACATGGGTTCACATGAAGTGTGGGCTGCACTCTGTCAAAGCTGCCCTTTGTCATCGGTTGTGTTCATAATATTAGTGGATAGAATTTCTAGGTGCAGCCAAGGCATTAAAGGGTTCTGCTTTGGTGGCCATAGGATCTCATCTCTGCTTTTGCGGATAACGTTGTCCTTTTGGCTTCATCAAACCGGGACTGGGAGTGTGAAGTGGCCAGGATGAGAATCAGCACCTCCAAGTCCGAGGCCATGGTTCTCAGCCAGACAACGGTGAAATGCACCCTCAGGATCTGGAAGGAGATCCTGCCCCATGTACAGGAGTTCAAGTATCTCAGGGTCTTGTTCAGGAGTGAGGGAGGGATGGAGCAGGAGATCAACAGGTGGATCGGTGCAGCCTCTGCTGTAAAGTGGAGCTTGTACCGGTCCATCGTGATGAAGAGGGAGCTGAGCCAAAAGGCAAAGCGGAGCCTATCTCAGCCGACTCTGGGCGAAATAGGGGTACACCCTAAACAGCTGACCAGTTCACTGCATAGCCAACAGACATAAAATGATTTACATTTACACCTGAGGGCAATTTAGAACGGCTGATTAGCCTAACATACATGGGAGGTAACTGGAGTGCCACCGTGCCACTCTTATATATTTCACATATATTTATTATATCCCCAACCACTGGATATGAGTAGCTGTGCATTCTGATTGGCTACTCTACTGCTAGGCTATCAGCTCATATACCGTGAGTAACTACACAAAATGTATGCAGGCTTTTCACTGAGTTTATTTTCACTTTAGATAACATCTTATGTAAGCTTTTCACTATATATTTTTAAAAAAACATTATTTATTTTATTTTTACCTTACATGATACTTTTGTATCAAGGGGGGGGGGGGCAGAGTGGCGTAGTGGTGTAGTGGTTAACACATCTGCCTGACATCAGGAAGGTCCTGGGTTTGTGTCCCAGGCTTGGTGGACACGTTTCTCTGTGGAATTTGAATGTTCTTCCTGTGGTTGCATGGGTTTCCTCCCACAGTACAAAGACCTGCACATTAGGCTGACTGGCAGTTAAAAAATTGCCCTAGATATGAGTCTGAGAGTGTTGGCCTTGCAATGGACTGTTCAAAAGTTGTTCAGGGTTTTGGCTGAAATAGGTTCCAGTGACCCTAGCAAGATTAAGCAATTTGTCAAATTAATGAACGATAACACTTTAAGCAGGCTTTTTACTGTTTCTTTTTACTCTAACAACCACTGTCTGTTTTATTGGTGCATGGTCTCCCTCCGAGACAGAAACACACCTTTTCCTTGAGCGCTACGGAAAAAAGGCTGTGTGCCGAGGGCATTTCTTTCCACAGAGGGCACTGTGCTACATAGGAACTGTATTAAAAATATATGCTGGAAGCACAAAAACGTATTTGGTGGACAGTATAACAGTTATTATTATTGAAATCTTTATGAAAGAAAAAAAACCCTATTCAGAATATTGAAGAACTGTTTCTGTCAGCTGTTGCTGTCAGTTTACCAGTTTGTGGGGCTTGTTTAGCTGATGCATCCAGGCCATTAAGCAAAAATTATATTGTATAGTTTAAATTTTTTATAAAAATCTATATTACTCACAATTCAGTAAATGTGGATACAGTAAAACAGTTATTTCATTTAATCTACAGAAAGGTGCACTCATGTACAACTCTAAAAAACATCCACAATCACATATATTTAATTATATACTGTATCTGTGTTCATACGCTCACACAGAAACTGCACAGCTTGACATTGACATTTTCTTGATTTTAGAAGTAAAAGTCTCCACAAAAATAAAATCCAGGATCTGCAAGAGAAGAATATACATCATACCGCTTATCCTGCAGCTATTACAGGCCTAACACAGACACAAACAACTATTCCTGCACAAACATAAAAAAAGATGCAAATTCACACCTATGGGCATTTTAGAATAGCCAGATTATCTCATGTGCATGAATTAGAACTGCAGAAAGAAAACAAGAGTATCTGGAGGAAACCCACACAAGCACAGACAAAACTTGCAAACACACAGAGATGCCCCTGCTGGCCACGAGGCTCAAACTTAGGACCTTCCTACTGTGAGGTTACAGTGCTATAACTATTTCACCACCGTGCCTGCTGTGTTACCTTATGCTATAAAAAACAAACAGACTGTGGATTCAGTTCAAAAACCATCTCTGCAAATTCTCAAACAACATTTAATGTTTTCTATGCTCTACTGCGATTAAAATATGGGTTGGAGATTTGAAAATCATTGCATTCTCTTTTTATTTACGTCTACACTTATCCCAATTTTTTTAAAATTGGGGATGCATTCATCCAAAGTAAGCAACAATCTGCTTCAGTGGTATCTCTTCCACAACTGTTAAGTAATTCATGGATCACATGGATCTCTGTCTTTTCCCTTCTTAAACTTTTTTTTAGTTATGGTAATATCCCGCTTCAAGGTTGGTGTCACTCAGATAGCGCATAAATTATAGATCTGTCGGACTGAAAAATGACTATTATAGTCCCTGTCACATGGAAGACCCTGAGGTGTTCAAGGTAAGAGGATCCCATATCAAGCCCTGATTTGGGTCACAAAATCTGGGTGTATCTGTCACTCTCCAGGGGAAAGATCCTGTCCTAGACAACACCCTGTTTGCTGTACCAAGGAGGTGGAATGCCATCAGTCAAGGCCATGCCCTATTATTAGTAGCCCTCTTGCCACCTCAAAAGAGTGCAGTGATTTTTTTTTAACTGGTTATTTATGTGGCACCCCATGCATTTTCTGGCTGCTCTCATCAGTACATACCTGTAATGTATGATGAATGACATCAAGCTCCAGAGAGCGAGATAAATGGCCCTGAGAGAACATTCATATTCAAGCACATTCATAGGTTCTGAAGACCAAAGAGGGCTCCCAGCTACCTGACTGTCCTGCCCTCCCAGACAGCTCTTCATTGTTTCAGCGATGCATCTGTTGCGATTATTGATCTTCTGTGAGGAAGGTTTCCCAGTGGAAATCCTTTGAGAATAAGTCCCTCTGGTGCAGGGCTGTGACACACAATCTCATCCTCTGGTCTTTTTTCAAAGCTGAGATGCTGCTGACAATGATCCTAGCAGTTTCTGCACCCTGTAAGCAGTCACCAGTTTCCCTCCTTGAAAGGGACTTAATGGTTTCTCTAGACAGTCTAACCTCTGGGAAGTAAGACTTTCCATACAGATGAAGTTGAGACCAAGAAACTCCACCTGTTGTTAAGATGCAGATTGCTTTTCCTCTAGTTCACTGTGAGCCCCAAGGACTGGACATGAGCCAGCACCATTTCTGTGCCCTGAATTTTTTGATTCAGAGACTGGGAACAGATTAAGCTGTTATCTAGATACCTAGGATTTTGGGACCCTTGAAAGGGTGTTAAGGCAGCTGAGAGCACCTGAGAAACGATCTTTGGTTATAGTGACAGGTCAGCTGGTAAAACCCAAATGGGAAAATTTGGCCTTTGAAAGTGTCCAGAAAAAGTCTGTGTTCTAAACAAATTGGGGTGGAAATATTAGGTTTGGGATGTAAAGCACTCCACTGGCTGATTGGCCTGCATCACTCTTCTTGTGCAAATAGCTTTGAGTGGAAATACCTTTGGGTATTGGTTGAGATGCTTCAACTTAAAAATGGGCCTAAGTCCACATTCTTTTTCGTAAGTCGTATGAGGAGTAAAACCTAGTTTGCTGTGCACTAAGAGGCCTGTTTAACATAGCTCATTTTTGTAGAACACCCTTAACCTCCTTCTCTAATACCTGCTCTAAGAATGAGTCCGTGATAACATTTAGTCAAACCTCTGAATGGTGGATCCATGGATCTGACAATTCTCTTTCCACCAGCCTGAGAAAGTAATTAAAGACACTTGGCCATCCCTGGAATGCTACGCAGGACCACCGTTATCAGAATCAGAATCAGAATTCTTTATTGATCCCACAGGAAATTGTGTGCACACAGTTGCTCCATACCAAGTAAAGAAAAGGATAAGACAAAGATAAAAGTCTCAGCCTACCTCTTTGCATGAGCTCTTATTTTGACCTTTTTGTGGGCTTTGGAAAAAATTCTGACCATGGACACAATACAGTAGCTTTACTCCTGAATCCTAGTGAAGACTCCGCTCATATTTTGTTTGCCAAACAGTTTGCTTTGACATCAGTTGGCGTGCAGCAACCCCTTTATACAGGGTGCCTCACTGTGATAGTGTTTTCAGCTCTATCCAACACATAAAAGTAAAAGTTGATCTGGCATTGACAGATCATTTCATCCAGTTCATCAGATCATCTCATCAGATCATTTCTTTTGGCATTTGGCCTTCGACATAAAAACGACATAACCTCACCTACATCAAATGTTAGTTGTAAGTGGTCTCCCAAAAGAAATCAAGTGTCTTTTATTTTTATATACTACAACATTTTATTTTTGCATTCAGAGTTTTTTAACAGGCAACCAGGAGGATATGTAGCAGCATTTAATAAATGTGAAATTAGGTGGTCAATTTTAGCATGGGCTAGAATAATTTTGAATTACAGTAAATTCACTATATATCAGTGGGAAAAGAAAGCAGTTATCACAATGTTAAGGTATGCCTGGTATATTAGTAGGCAATTTCTTGCTAAAATAGAAACAAAGCAATGATAGCTAAACATTAATAGAATAATGCAATAATACGACAATTCACAGGGATGCACTGCATATTCGATGAATTGAATGGTGGATTACCAGAGCATAGACCAATCTCCTACCTCCGTCTGTACACTGAGTGAAGAAAATCAAAGAATACAAGCCTGAAGTTAACCCCACTTTTACAGTGTGGGAAGTTCTGCTCCCTGGAATCATGGGTATGACTTTGTTGACATTAGGTCTGATGAGTAGATGGAGTAATAGTAATCATTTTATTTACACAATAGAGTCAGACAGAGGTTAAAACAGATCAAGCAGGTGTTATGCACCAGTGTGATTCAGTAGGTATGTAGTTAGGCTGTTGTGGGCGTTTTCTGTATTTTTCATTGTTAGAATATTTCACAGTAATATTTCACCATATTTTTCCTTCCTCATTTGGGGCACCAAGTACCATGTAATGTACCATGAGTACCATGATCATTTGTTGTCTTTGATTAGATGTGTTTCTTTTAGATGTGTCTGCTTTTTTGGTTATCTGGCAATTTCTACCTACCAGCGTGTCTCTATTATACAATAGCTACCAGTTAGGGAGCATAAGGGCTAACATGATATCTGAAGCCACCTGACACATTTTTTAAGTTGCTACTCATGCTGCCACAGGGTAGCGGAGCACACTCAGAGAAAAGAGCTACTTTCCCTCTTCTGCATACACACGCTCACACACACCAGTAATTATCTAGTATCATGGTTATTAACAAGGGAGAGAGAGTTTGCCAGTCCTCCCACCTAGAGAATAGTCTGTTTTCCTCCTTTGTCACCAGGCCACAGATAGTTGTGGCACTGTTGGAACTGGAACTCGTGATTTCAACATTATAGGATGAATGCTTTTCTGGTGTGCCACTCAGGATCCACTTTTCAAATATGACAGTGCATAAGAGTATTGAATGGTTTTGTGCTAATAGAAATTCAAACTCAGTAAATGGGAAAAACATTAAAGCTGTAGTGATAAGTGTCTGTGTGCACTTTGCCATTTAAAGTGTAGTCATGAGCATAAATAAATTTAATGGACTGAACAGCATAGTGAGGACAAAAAAGCAAAAATACACTTTGACCATGGACCACCAGTTGACTAGTGATTGCAGTAGCAGTAAACATTTCAGTGACAATTGGAGTGATTAATTCCATCTGTGTCACCAGATGGTGAATGCAATAGCTACCATAATCACTTTCAGGATGCCACTTATGCCGTCATTGAAACAGAAAATGTCAGCCACCCAAATTAGTGGAAAACAGAGTAATTAATACTACTTTCTGACATCTGAAACATCAAAGGGCATCATGCTCTTATATTGTTTATTATATACTACATGCTATATGGTAAAAGTGTGATCTGATTGCTCTCCCAATATAAACAACATGGGAATAGTATGACTGAATAGTATACGACTGAGTATGGATAGTACGACCCACAATATTGAAATAAATAAATAAATCATTATTCCAAGTGGTTAATGCTTGAATTAAATGACAGTCACAGTTTGTCATGGGCACTCAAGTAGGCAGTGTCATTATCATACTTTAAAATAGAAAAATAAACTATAAAAATCTATTCTAGTAGTAGAGTATTTATTTAAACACTTTCAGGGAGTGCTGTTTCCTTTTATTTCTGAATAGGCAGAGTGAACAGAACAGATGCACAGATTCATTTTGTAAATATAAACCATAAAAAAATATTTTGCTTAGCTGCCCGTGTAGTAAATACTAAAACAATTACCCATTTCAGGCTTGGTGGGTGATGCTAAAATGAATATTACACTAAAACAGAACACCTGAAAATGAGAACAGAGGCGGAGTCAAACTAAATTATTGGTATTACAGTTATCATGGAAGGAGAGTCTCCTTAACTAAAGAAAAGCTCCTGGTGCTTTTTAAAAAATAAACTAATAAAACTTTACATTACATCTGGAATTACAGGTGTGGTAGATTATCTGGTTTCACCCAAACGAGGACAAGTTTCCCTTTTGAGTTTGGTTCCTCTAAAGGTTTCTTCCTCGTGTCAACTGAGGGAGTTTTTCCTTGCCACTGTTGCCGCGGGCTTGCTCATTAGGGAAGTGTAGGGTTTGTAGAAAAATATTTCAATGTTTAAATTCCTTTTTAAATTAGTTTCACTATGTAAAGCTGCTTTGCGACAATGTAAATTGTAAAAAGCGCTATACAAATAAAACTGAATTGAACTGAATTTAACTGAATTAATATTGTAACAAAATGAACTAGGAATACCATTAATGAAAAGTGCATGCCATCAGTATATAGCAGTGGGCATTTTATACGCTTTTTAAGATTAAAATTTAAATTATCAGGCAAAAAATGAATTCTCTAAACTTAAAGTCAAACATATAGTAACTTACCGGATAAATAACAATATAACACTATTAGTTTATCAACTAAAACCCCCCCTTCAAGTGAGAGTTACACTCTTAACCAAGCTAGATCCAGTACCTACTTGTTACTTCAAACACATACTACCAGAAGTAAACAATCCATTATTAATTGAAGGTCTTTCTTAAGCACTGGTTATACTGGTTATACCTTTAATCCTTTAAACTAGCAGTTATCAAACCTCTAATAAAAAAATCTGATCTCGACCCCTGTTACTGTCCAACTGTCCAACTATTTTTGTTAGAATATAGTCAGTCATGCTGGAGTCCATGATTGCACTCAGCATTGATAAACTCTGCTCTTTAACCATAACATCTGATGATATGAACATAGCTAACAATCTCTCTCTCTCTCTTTATCTGTTCTTTTTTGAGGTACCCATGCTACTTCTGAGTAGTCCTGATCCTTTTGCTCCCTGAGCCTTGTGATCCATCCTGATGTGCCACTGCTGGTTGGAATTTTTTTTATAGAAGCCCCTCAGTCCCATAGTGGCAAAGTGGTTAGTATGCCTGCCTAACAGCAAGAAGGTCTTGGGTTCGAGTCCCACTCTCAAGAGTTTCTGTGTGGGGTGTGCATGCGCTTGTGTCGCCTTCCTCTGGGTACTCTGGTTTCTTCTCACACTCTGAAGACATGCACAGAAGACTAATTGGCTGTTCTAAATTGCCCCTGGGTGTGGATATGTTTGCGCTGGTCCTTTAATGGGAAGGTTTGGTAAGCTGTTCAGGGTGTACCCCACCTTGTCCTTGTAGCCACTCCTCAAGAAATGGCATATCAAATCTTGATTGAACTTTGCCAAAAACCCACCTTGAAGACCTTGAAGGCCAAATGGAAAAACATGTCAAACTATTGCATTGTCAGTGGAAAGAAGGTTCACCTTTTAACATGACAATGCCCTGCAAACCACACAGTGGCTAAAGAAAAAAAAAAAAGGTGAATATCCTTTCTTGGCCAAGTCAGAGCATGGACTTAAAAACTATTGAAAATCTGTAAAACGATTTGTAGGTTGCAGTCCACCAGTCATCATCCAAGATTGAATTGTTCTGTAAAGAAAAGTGGGCAAATCCTGCACATTGTAGATGTCCAAAATTGGAGGCAAAGTTTTCTAATGGACTCATGACAATGACAAGTCATGAGTCCAATGCATGACAATCAAGCATGGTGGTTTCACAAAGTACTGGTAGGTGGGTACTGGATCAGTGTGTCATTTGTGAATTACTGAATCATATTTGGGAGGAACTTGGAGTAGAACCGCTGCTCCTCCGTGTTGAGAGGAGCCAGTTGACGTGGCTCGGGTATCTGATTAGAATGCCTCTTGAATCAGCCTCCCTGGTGTGGTGTTTCGGGCATGTCCAACTGGGAAAAGGTCCTGGGGCCGACCCAGAACACGCTGGCAGGACTACATCTCTCGGCTGGTCTGGGAACACCTTGTAGTCCCCCCGGACGAGCTGGAGGAAACGTCTGGAAAGAGGGATGTCTGGATCTCACTGCTTAGGCTGCATTCCCCGCGACACGACCCCTGAAGAAGCGGAAGAAGATAATTGAATGAATGAATAAATCAAATCTTTGTAAAAGATTTGGGCATCGATTTATTGATTTAGGTTAGCAATAAACAATTAACCTGGCAGAGGGCTTGTACACAGACAACCTGGAATGATCCTCAAAAGTTACGGGAACCTTCCAAACTATAAGTAAAGATTTCTTAACAGGTTTGTGGGGGGAAAATGCAGTGGGTCTAAGCTGCTTAAAAAAAGCTTTAATAAAGTGGCAAATTAGTTTGAATTTTTACAAGTTATTAATGATGAGGTTGGTTTTATTTAAGATGGCTCCTTGCCTTCGGCACCTACTTCATCTTATGTGGTTAAGTTGTAAAAAAGTGGTTCCAGTTGCTACTCTGATACATACTTTTTTGGTAAGATTTACTAAAATTGTTTATTATAAAGTACTATATTCAGTTTACCTGAGAGGGCTGTAAGCCGACTGCTGAACCTTTTTCTCTCAGACAAACATTTATTCACACTCACAGTCACAACTAGGGGCAACCTGAAATAGCGGATTAGCCTAATGTGTGTGTATTTTGACTGTGCGAGGAAACTGAAAAACCCTGAGGGAACCCATGGAAGCATCAGGGGCATGCAAACTCCACGCACAAAAATTTTGTTGTTACTACCAAACCATGCTTTCTCCATTTAAGGTGGCACTGACATTGTTGAGAGTTGTTCTGAGATCTTTTAAAATCAAATGGCAAAAATCAGTGATAATGCAAGTCTCCAGGGGTTGCTTCCCTGCTGACATTGGTTCATTTCCATTTAAATGGCTACCATCAGGCATGACATGTCTGGATGACTGCATCTTATATTGACTGCAGAATTTCTAAAATTAGAATTAGAACTAAAATTAGGACTAGCTTTGCCAAGTGGAAAATGCTGAATTTATCTCTGTGGAAAAAAATAAATACAATTAGTATGATTATATCTTTAAAGATTAGCAACATTTATTTGATGGTACCTTTAAATCTGAGAATAAATCCCATATAATTCTGACCAATGTGTTTACCATCAGAGAAAGAATAGTCCTGGCATTGCCAAATATGAAACTATATAAAACTACATTTGAAATTGTTAAACTATGGAAATACTGTGTAGGGAATGGTTCACATCTGTCATGGATAAAGATAGAGATGAGGCACACCTCCACTTTTAGATTCATACGTGTTCCATTTCAAAAACCTTCACAATCTCATCCAGAAAGAGGTAGAATTCCAATATTCAGCCCTCCTGGAAGGTTTTAATAAAGGTCCATGAAATGTTTAGTTTGTCAAGTTTTAATTTTACATCGAATTACAGAGTTGTATACAATATATAGGTTACGATACAGGACAGGATTAAAGAGTATTGCAAACATTTCTGATGTTTACCAGTACTGTGAAATCACTTAGTAGACTATGCTTATCTGAAAGGGCATGACATAAGTGAAGGTGAGTAAGCCAATCAGAAGACGGCTTTCATGGAATTGCTAGGGATAAGGAAAAATTTGTCTACACCAAAGGCGTTTGCAAAAGGTGTTTTTATTGGGATACTGAGGTAATGGTCTAGTTTTACCTCAAATAATTAAACAGCTACACTGAACCTGAAGTAGCTAGGTTCAATTCAATTCAGTTTTATTTGTATAGCGCTTTTTACAATTAACATTGTTGCAAAGCAACTTTACATAGTAAATCTAATTTAAACAAGGAATTTAAACATTAAAACCTTCTTTTTACAAACCCTACACATCCCTAATAAGCAAGCCACAGTGGCAAGGAAAAACTTCCTCAGTAACAGGGAAGAAACCTTGAGAGGAACCAGGCTCAAAAAGGAAACACATCCTCATTTGGGTGAAACCATAAAAATACATAACATATAAGAAAAACTTCATTACAGTCCAACATGTTGTCCGGTTGGTTAAACCACTACTGTAAATCATAAATTATTTTAGCAAAATGGTTTATATCACCAGCAGTGAAAAGTCATCTTCACAGTCTCTGAGTGCACATGTTTCATTAGCAGGAGCGAGGGGTTTCCAAGATGAGAACTCCAGCCACCATCAGCACACCGGGACAGACTACAGGACTCAGGAAGCAGAAGGATCAGGATCTCCGGCATCCCAGAAGAGGCATGTGTACCTCAGCAAAAACACAGAGGGGGGAAATAGAAAGAGAGAGCGAGAGAGAGAGAGAGAGAGAGAGAGAGAGAGAGAGACTGAGTGCAAGCATGGTCTCCAGCATGACTATGGCAGTATAACTAAAAAGAGAGAACCAGAAGTAAGCCAGATATGAGCGTATAATGTGATATTGGGCAATCAGCCATTCCACTTTCACTGTGGAAATTAAGAAAACATTTCTGAATTAGAAGAAAATCCATAGATATTATTGGACTTCACTTAGACTTAAAAGGTTTAGGTTAATTATTTTCAGTAAGTGCTAAAAATGTAAGCATACAGTGAGACTTTTCTCCAAATGATATATAACTGTACACTGGTTCCCCCATTTTGGACCTGAGTACTGGGGGCAGTTTAAAAAAAGGGTTGGATCAGCCATTGCCAAGCTTGTCATATCTTCGCCTTCTTAAATAAAAATATGTGTGGGTTTGAGTTCCTGGCATGGTGAGGGTGTTTTTGAGTGGAATCTGCACGATTTCCTGATGCTCGGGTGGGTTTCCTCTGGGTACACTGGTTTCATCTGGGTACCCTGGTTTCCTCACACAGTCCAAATACAAATGCACATTAGGCCAACTGGCTGTTCCAGATTGCCCATAGGTGTGGGTGTGCGGCGAGTCAGCTGAGACCCTAATATTATTAAGCAGTACGAATGAATGAATGTTTTTACTGTCTCTAAAACAAGACAAGCATTTTGGTTAGGATTTGTGTCTTAGCCTAAATCCCAACTTTTATTCAGAAGAAAAAGCAGCCATTTATTGACATCATATGAGTTTATATACTCCAATCAGCCACAACGTTAAAAAACAATATGGCCATTGACAGGTAAAGGGAATAAGATTGATCATCTTGTTGTCACCAGTGGCAACTCGAAGTTGATGTGATGGAAGCAGGAAGAATGAGCAAGTGTATGGATCTGAGTGACTTTGACAAAGGACGCATTGTGTTGGCTAGCCCTGGGTTTACCCTGGGGCCATGATGTCCAACCATCTCCACGTTAAAAAAAAAATAAAAATAAAATTAAAAAAACTCCAGCATGAGCTCCATGATTTACTGTTTACTTTTTCTTTATCTATGCTTTCATATGCTTTAGTGGGCTCTCAGTTACGATATGTAACATTTTGTTACGAAGATCTGACACAGATTCATTACATTTCCTCAGGTTTTCTCGCACGTTGTCACGTTCTGTTAGATTCTGTTTAGATCTCTCAAGTTCACCAAGTTCTGTTAAGATCTCCTACAATTTATGGCCACAATTTGAGAAAGATTGCAGTGCTTGGAGCATGACTGGGGTATAAAAAGGAGGCAGGAGTCACAACCAAAGAGAAACGATGCATTCAAGAGATGAAACTTTAAGGAATCATTTCATCAAGGTCTGCTACAATTAAGGTGTGTTAAGCTGTACTGTGCTTTACTACAATTCCCACGTTCTATCACGATTTGCATAAAATCATAATAAATCATAGTAATTGACAGTCAAAAATATTGCGACAATCAATTCAATTGACTCCACCATGTTTACATTTACAGCATTTGATATCCAGAGCGACTTACAGTTATAATTTTTATACAACTGAGGGTTAAGGGCCCATAAGTGTTGATAGTGGGGACTGAACCACTGCCCTTTGGATCAGTAACCCATCGCCTTAACCACTAAGCAGTTATTGCCCTCAAGGCTGCCAAGATTTGATTCCCCAGAGTCATCACAAATCTTTCCAATCGTGGAGCTCATGTAAACCCATTTATCTCCAAAATGGCAAAGTTGCACAGTCAGTTAAATTGGGAGGTTTTCTGTGCCACTGTCACCACAGGCTTGCTCATTAGGGATGTATAGGGGTTGTAGAAAAATGTTTAAATTACTTTTGCTTTGTAAAGCTGCTTTGCGACAATGTCAATTGTATAAAGTGCTATACAAATAAAACTAAATTGAATTGAAACCGAATTGAAATAGCAAGAGTGTCATGGGTGCCCAGGGCTCACTGATGCGCGAGGTGGGTGAAGCCTAATACGTCTTGTTGATTGGATGGATAAAGCACATTGGTTAAACATGAATGCATGTTTATTATATAATACATGATTATTACTTCACTCCAGTACTCTGTTAAATCATGATATTTATATCGAGAAAGAGAGCTCACTAATCAAAATCAAATGTGTGAAGTATCTGAAAGCGCTCTCTCGCTCTCTCTCTCTGGAAATGTTCTAAAACATTGTGCAAGTGTGTTTTATAGCTCTCTGACCCTCTCCTTACATCCCCCAGATTTCTAAACTCTCATTAAATATAAGCATCCAATAAAATAGGTTGCAGAATCATATTTAGAAGGATCTTAATTCTGAAATGCTACCACTCATATCAATTTAAATTTGTTTGTTAAGAATTCTCTTCCATGACCCATCATTATTACACACGCACATTTTCAGCATCCATTTTATGAAGCCTAATGCCCTCATAAAAATGACAGACTGCTCTGTTTTTTAGTCATTTTCGGCAGGATGCTTCAAATAAGCTTGGTTTATTTGATGTCTTAAACCTACATGGAAATACAGACATGGAAGTACCTCATCTGTGTACATAAACCACACCCCTCTCCCTCCCATCCAACCTTCCTCCCCAAAGCTTGACCAATGTAAAACGCACAGGGCATGAAATTACAATTACAAATGAACCAATATGCCGTATACGCTCTATGTGGCAGTCTTTATGCAGACATGAAAATAGGGCCCCATAGCTATAAAAGTGAAATGTTGTGTGAAATATTGATTCTTAGTAAAATTGAAGTGCGATTCCCATATGGAATTGAATAGCTTTCTTGGCGAGAGTCAGTTACAACTAATTGACACCCACAGTTTCTTTTAAGAAAGCTGAGCCTGAACATATGTTGATAGTGGACACAAGAGAAAAATGAATGTAGCAGAACTAGCACGAGCTCTCTTCACATCTCCTTGTACTGATTATCTTAATGTGTATTTCTCTCAATCAGGATCGGTCTGCACGCTGAGAATTTTAAAAAAGATGTTTCTTACTAAAAGGCTTGAAGGATGAAATATTAATTACATGTAGCCTGTATTTAGGAAGGAAAAAGCTTTATAATTTTGCAAAAGGTTAATGTAATTTTTGGTTTCTTTTAGTACAATCTCATCTTTCTCACATGTTACTCTGAAGTATGGAAGAGGGGTTTGGATGGTGGGGTTTCTTAAAATTTTCCTCATCACTGAATGACATTCCTTCATTTTCTATGCCGGTTAATCCTAATTAGGGTCGCTGGGAGGCTTGTGCCCATCTCAGCTGACTCTGGGCGCGGGCCGGGTACACCCTGAACAGCTCGCCAGTCCATTGCAGGGCAATACACATAAAACCATGCACACTCACACTCACCCAGGGCTTTCTTGCTTTGAGGGCGAACCTGCTTACCACTTTCAAAACTGAAAAATGAGATAAGGTCATATTTTGACAGATGTGGATAAGGTCTATGCATGCCAGAGCAGTCCTTTCATCTTCCTTATGACCTTGAATCATATCATGAGCATTTTTCCTGATTTTTTTATATTGCAAAAACTTAATTTTCTCAAAAACAGTTTTCTGATGGTTGCACCACCGAGGTTCTCAGCCTTTCAATTTATCATAAGACAGAGTGTCTCAACAATCATTGCATAAATGTGGCAGCTGGACATCAGCATCATTTAAATTGCACCCTCTTATATATTCTAAGTTTAGAGGTAGCATCCCTAGATTGAATGAATAGCCACAATATGGCCAAGAAGAGAACCCTCTTCATTCTTGAAACAGAACCTGTAATGACCATATGAACAATTTTTTTAAAACAATTATAATAAATAGTTTTGCAGCCTGAACTGCAGCATCAGAGAAAGTCACAAAATGCAGTATGGAATGACTGTTTCCTTTGACAATCAAACTTCTGTAATAATTTATTATTTAATTTATCCATGAAATCCATGTCATCATGAAAAAAATGGGGTCCCAAACTTTTTTCAAAGTTTCCACATGCAAGTCTGCAACTTGTCGATTTTCCTTGCGAAAGAAAGACGAATAATTTGTGGGTAAACCAGCAACTTTGAGACCTTCTCACAACATGTGTGGACTGTTTGAGAAGAGTTTGAGACTTAAAAATTTTTTGCGGTGACTCCACAAACCAGGTGACCAAAATATGATGCCACAAATGTTGTGAGACAAATTTGAGAATGAAAAGAGACAGCTGGTCACTTTTCTATCGCATCCCTAGTGTGATCACCCTCTCAACAGAAAGTCATTTTTAGTAACCATTTGCAAATGTGGTGGCAAAAGCAGTCAGTAATGATTACGTGTTGCATGTTGAGATATGGAAGAAGGCAGGGTGCTTCTGTGGTTGGTAAAAAGGATTTGGAAACTTTGCAGCTGCCTTTCTGTGTGGAGTTTGCATGTTCTCTTTGTGCCTGCACAGGTTTTGTTTGTGTGCTCTGGTTTCCTCCCACAGTCCTACGACATTAGGTCAACTGGATGCTCAAAATCTTTAATGGGTATAAATGTGTCTGTAGTTGTTCATCTCTGTCAGTAGGTTTACATGCACAGTTAAGTCGAGATACTTTTATATCTTGACTAGACCATTTAACTGGGCCACTGTCCTCGTCCTAATACAGAAGCATGCGAGAGAAATTGATTTATTGACTAAAGCATTGGGCTTTTTCTGGTTGACCTATTACGTTACAGACCAAAACATTTGATTGGTAGCAAATTGGTACGATGTTGAGCTGTCAATTGAACCAATTTGGATGCTGTATGTGATACTGTTTTCAATAAAAATGATGAGATTGATGCAGACCAAATCTGAAGTGGTTAAAGCCCCTCCAGTGACAAGGGATTCCCATACATGTATTGGCTATATCTCTGCATATACAACTACTGAGAGAATGTGAATCAAAATCCTAACATTACAGTCTCCACTTGTTACATCTCTTTATGTTACTACACTAAAGTCATGATATTTCTCTGGTGTTTTTATTCACATTTCTTGCAACAAACCAATTTTAAATGATAATGTGAAATAAAATATCTTCATCTTCTTCACCTCTTCATCTTCTGCTAAGCAGTGAGGTCCAGACATCCCACTCTCCAGCCACTTCCTCCAGCTCTTCCAGGGGGACACTAAGGCGTTCCCAAACCACCCGAGAGACATAGTCCCTCCAGCGTGTTCTAGGTCGACCCCGGGGTCTCTTTCCAGTTGGACATGCCTGAAACACCCCACCAGGGAGGAGTTCAGGAGGCATTCTAATCAGATGTCCTGCCACCTCAACTGGTTCCTCTCAACGCGGAGGAGCAGCGGTTCTACTCCGAGCTCCTCCCAGATGACAGAACTTCTCACCCTATCTCTAAGGGAGAGTCCTGCCACCCTGCGAAGGAAACTCATTTCAGCCTCTTGTATTCAAGATCTTGTTCTTTCGACAGTAAGAAGGGTAGGAGTAGGAATGTAAATCGACTGCTAAATTGAGAGCTTTGCCTTTTGGCTCCCCAGTCTGCCAATCCAGAGGTACGGCCCTTGATGACCATGCGATGTTGCAGGGACGCGTCAAACAAGACATTCCTACAACATCCAGAGCCCTGAGGTATCCAGGGTGGATCTCATCCACCGAGGAGCTTTTTGACTTCCTCTGTGCCCTCCACCCCAGTGATGGGCAAACCCCCTTCCTAACCCACAGGCTCTTCCTCTTCCACAGATTCATTCACTTTTATGAAATACCACAGATTTTGAAATAGAATTAAACTCAGCACAGTAAGCTTATGAATAAAAATGTGACTGAAATCTTTTAAACAGATTGCACACCTGTGCACCCTCTGTATTTCTTTTGTTTTAAAATGAGAAATACGGAAGGGCACTAAAAATACGGTTTTGTCTGTTTTGTCCACTGAGCTCAGTACAACTCAGTGGTTCCATCTCTTAACGACCCGCATGGGGGAAAATAATGAATAGCAAATCCAAATAGGGTTCATCCCAACATCCCAACCAATGAGATCGTATGTGTACACTTCATGTACTGTTCATGCATGTGCCCAGATATGTTTCATTTTTTTGTGTGCTTATGTGTGTTTGCACTATACTCTTCTCCAAATTTGCTGTTTTGTGTTTGGCTATTGCAACATTTTTTGATGACAACATACAAATGATGTGGCCGTGGTGTTTCTCGTCACACTGATCTTCATTTATTTATTATTTATTATGTTAAATTGTTACCTCTGTAATTTTATCTATTGAAGCAAAACTGTTACAAAATACAATTTTTAATAAAATAAATACACTTTTTTAACAGTGTAAACAGTGCCATATACAGTAGGTATCTTTTTTACCTAAATAGACTGTCTGGGATGGCCTGCCGAGCTGTCCAGGGTGTACTCTGCCCTTGCCCAGAGTTGGCTGAGATGGGCGCCAGCCTCCCCGCGACCTAATTAGGATTATTAAAAAAAAAATTAATGAATCTTCAATAAAAAGAAAATGAATGAATGAATGAAATTAATCTGTTACTGCCACGCATGACTCATTTGAATAAAAAGGCTTTTAATCCAAATACACTGAAGAAGCTAATGACGTTTCTGACGTGTATAATGTGTTTACAGAAGTGATCCTCTCCAGCGGAATGGCATCTCGCTACCCTGTGGTGATACTGGGTTTCCATTTAAGAACTCTTATTTAAATAGTGTAATACTTTCAGACAGTATAAAAAATTTTGAGGCATGGGCAGTCATAACATGATAGCCTTACATGATTACGTAATGATACATGACATTATGTCATCTATGGCATCATCAAAACAAAATATTGAAACCTTGTATTAGGATATTTTTCGGAGCTCCGCTTTTAGGGGGTGCCTAAATCTTTATATTATACTATTCCAAATGAATCATCCCCACCTGTTCCCCATCATTTGCTCCTGGATAAAGGCTCGGCGTCTTCCCCTGGCTCCCTGCCAGATAGTCTTGTGCCATCACAGAGAATTGTGCTTCTCATATCCGCACCGCGATCCAGCCACCTTTTCCACAGCACCCTCGTTCACCTTGTTTACCGCTGAGCACCTAAATAAAGGATTACTACTTTCACCGTATTCCCGTTGTGTCTGTCCTGCATTAGGGTCTATCAGTTTCTTGGTACCAGGTCTAACATAATTAAAATGAAATAATATATTTGCAATCACTTTAATGTACTAAAATGTATTTGTTCAGTTTTTTTCATAGCTAGACTATGTATGGTGAGTATCTATATGACAAAGAAAGTTTGAAAGGCTAAGATGCCGCAAGTTTAAGTCAGGTGCATGTGGATTGCTTGGTAATGAAGGCCCTGCAACCTCTTTCCAAGGTTTGATCTTTTTCTTGCATTCTGTGTACATTTTTGTACAATCAGTCTACAAGGTGTACATCACTTCTCCATTTTGTACATTTTCAGGTACGTTTGGACACAATTGCCGCAATTAACGGCACTCAAGTTTTATATTATATACTTTTTGCAGAGCGTTGGTGACATATGGAGCCTAATGTATGTTTACCACCATTCGTCACCGCAATCTCTGCATTTTCCAAGTAACACACACTCACACACATGCTCCTTCTCTCTCCTTTCACATCAGCTGAATTACAGGTAAACACCAAACACAGTGTGTATGAAATTATGTGCATTAGTGAAATAAATACTCGTATGATCAATATTATCTGCCTCCCCGTGACCCTAATTAGGATTATGTGGTTCAGAAAATGAACGATGATGCATGATTTTTAATGCTAACAGCTGATGCTAACGAAGTTAGACTGTTAACCTGTTAACCTAATTAGTATGTGCAGCAGGTTAATGCTTATTATTTAACTCTTTATTTTATTATAGTAATTTATTTATAATTGTTATTATTATAAAATGCTACATTCCTGTGAAATTCAAGCATCATGTTTATTTATAGTTTATATGTGTAATTTTCATGTAGTTTATATATTTTTTCATATATATTTTACAGTATACTTCTTTTACCATAAATAAACCATGAGTGCCATTTGAAATCAAATAAAATGACCCACCTTTTCTTTCTTTCCCTGCTACATTCCTAATATACACATATATGATATGATGTTTAGTTATATCACACAGCTTTAACTTAAAAAATATATAAATAAAATTTGCATTAACATTATTTTTGGATTTGTGTGTCTACAGTTATTGTGGTAATCATAAATTATATATATAATATAGATGGAAAACAGACATCATTTGAAAAATACTGTCAGGAACTAAAAAATAAAACTTTTTCTTAAGAATACTGATTGGCATGCTGTTGGGGTGCACGGGTCTGAGATCGCCATTCCATATTTTCCTACCGTCAATGGATTTCAAAATATTTGACCCTTTCAGCCACCACAGCATGAACTCTGTCTTTTCATCAGTTCAAAAATGAATGGATCTGAATTTTTTATTTTCACCGGTTTACTAGCTTTCACCGGAATCTTCTGTTCCTTCTGAGTCATGGTCCACAGTGAGAACTGCACAGAGTGCCTAGGCCAAAGCGACTTGATTCTTATTCACACTGATTTTGTATGATTTCATTTGGACTAACATGCATAAGTATGTTAGTCCACAATTCTTTTATTTTCTTAACGTCATGGCAACGGTGTGGCTTCTGCTGTAATGCGAAGCTTGTACTGGTCCATTGTAGTGAATAGGGAGCTGAGCCGAAAGGCAACCCTCACCGATGGTCACAAGCTTGGAGAGGAGCCAGTTGAGGTGGCTCCTGAGCGCCTCCGTGGTGTGGTGTTTCGGGCATGTCCAACCATGAAGAGAGCCTGGGGCCGACCCAGAACATGCTGGAGGGACTACACCTCGTTGTCGCCCACGGAAGAGCTGGAGGAAGTGGCTGAGGAAAGGGAAGGCTGGACCTCATTGTGACCCGACTCCGGATCAAGCGGAGGAAGACATTTTTTTTCCTTTTTCAATGTATTAATGAGATTTTTAAAAGCTCTATACTAACCTCCATTGAGATGCATGTAAATAATATCAACTTGCAAACATCTGTATTTTTAGAAGCACATATATCAGGATATTTGACCACTGCACCTGCTTTTCCTCCTCATTTCCTGATAGTTACAACCATAGTAGATGAGTTTAAACCTCATCTTGTTTAAACCTCATCTTAGATGACAACAAAAAAAAAAATGATAAAAAATGTATACATATGACTGATAGGTGTTAGACTGATTGTTTAAACATATAATGTCATATTCACTCGCTCTCACATTTACCGATCAGGTAAATTCTTTTAGGGTTGTGGGGAGGCTGAAGCCTAGCTCACCAGACACTGGGCGAAGGCAGGGTACACCCTGAACAGCTTGCCAGACCATTGCATGGCCTTCACACACAAATATTTACACTCACATGCACACTTAAGCGCAACCTGGAAACAGTCAATTAGCATGATGTGCATTTCTTTGGACTGTGGCAGGAAACCTGGAGGAAGTACCAGGAGGAAACCCACACAAGCAGGAGAGAACATGCAAACTCCACACAGAAATGTCCAAGCCCTGGACTCGAACCCAGGACCTTCTTGCTGTAGGTTAGACATGCTAACCACTACACCACTGTTCTGCCTTAATAGCATTTACCATTTAAAAAGAAAAGGAAAAACTCTTATGGGATATCAAACCATTTTAGCATCTTTCTCTCTCTCTCTCTCTCTCTCTCTCTCTCTCTCTCTCTCTCTCTCTCTCTCT
>JAOUQZ010050218.1:0-21794 GCA_028564935.1 Neosilurus hyrtlii | reverse complement strand
ATTTGAGTATTGTAGTGTAGTTTTAAATGGATTGAAGTATTAAAGTGTAGTGTTTGAGTGAATTTGAGTATTGTAGTGTACAGTTTGAATGGATTGAAGTATTAAAGTGTAGTGTTTGAGTGGATTGAAGTATTGCAGTGTAGTTTTGAATGGATTGGAGTATTAAAGTATAGTGTTTATATGGATTAGAGTATTGAAGTGTACAGTTTGAGTGGATTGGAGTATTAAAGTGTAGTGTTTGAGTGAATTTGAGTATTGTAGTGTAGTTTTAAATGGATTGAAGTATTAAAGTGTAGTGTTTGAGTGAATTTGAGTATTGTAGTCTACAGTTTGAGTGGAGTGGAGTATTAAAGTATAGCGTTTGAGTGGATTGAAGTATTGTAGTGTAGTTTTGAATGGATTGGAGTATTAAAGTATAGTGTTTGAGTGAATTTGAGTATTGTAGTGTAGTTTTTGAATGGATTGAAGTATTAAAGTGTAGTGTTTGCATGGATTGGAATATTGTAATGTACTGTTGTTGCCAAGTATTTTAATTCAGTATGATTTCTACACTAAGAAAAGGAAAAATGTGTCATGTATGCAGCTATACATCATCATTATCCTTATCGTATCAGGCAGCCTGATCAAACACAGGGATTAATTCATTTAACAATGTTAAAGGAGGAATATAATGATACGTTCATCTATTAGATGAAGTTCATCCAATAGCTGACAATCAGTGTTTATATAGAATGTGGCTCCCAAGTGATGTGATTGGTTAATTGAAGTTGGATAATTGGTTTGGGGGAAGCCGCATGTTACTCATTGTCGAGTCGAGAGTAGAGATAATGCGGGTGATTAAAGCAATCGAGTTGATCGTAGAACTGCTTTAGCGGAGTAGACGCCTGTGCATGGGCACACACACACACACACACACACACACACATGTTCATTCTATGCCAATTATTCGAGTGAACCAAAAGAAGGAGTGGGCTCTAGACTCCACCCCTCAACGCACACAACTACAGTACACTGCATGAGGCGTTTTGCCTCTCACTCTCTCCATCGCTTTCTTTCACTGACATACACACGCGCACACTCTCTCCCCCCTCCCTCTTTCTCTCTCACCAGGCACACACACACACACACACACAGCACACTCTCTCCCCCCTCCCTCTTTCTCTCTCACCAGGCACACACACACACACACACACACAGTCAGCTGCTGAAGCAGCTCTCGGATTGTACGGGTTCTCCAACTACTGCAGGATTGTAGCCCCCAAAAAAAAAGAGAGGAGTAAAGGAAGGAGGAAGTGATGGGCCAGCTGTGCTGTTTCCCTTTTTCCCGGACAGATGATAAACTGAGTAAGTGAGGCTGTGTGTGTGTGTGTGTGTGTGTGTGTGTGTGTGAAAGACAGAGACATGAAACCGTAGTTGGCTGCGTCCACAATCTGAATGGAGAATGAATGGAGCAGTTTGTCTGCATGTGTGTTTCACACTCTCTGGTCTGTTAACTGTTATTGCAGTAATGACATAGCATAAGACTACAAATGCTAATGACTACATTATTAATTATAGCGTATATTCTACATATTTTAGCCACATGATCCAATAAATCTAAACGATTTACCCAAAGAGACCATTCTGTTATCTTCACTCACTTATCTCACAGCACGTTCCTCAGATAGGAAGCGAACAGGAAAAGGTGTGGGGTTCTCCAAGTGTCCTCGATCCACCCATCCACTGATAACCCATGGGGGTTAAAGGGGTAAAGCTTTACCCGAGTCCTCGTGCGTTCTTCAGCCTGATCTCCACGTGTATACCATGTATATGTATTTTCACAGAACACAATTTCAGTTAAACACACACTTATTAAGAAGTAGAACATCTGCCGTCTTACAGATGTAATATAGCAGAGCAGATGTTTAATAAACCTTTATACGGAATATAAATCTGGTTCAAATAAGGTTTAAATAGCAAATTCTTTAAGCTTTAGGATGGAGATTTTCTCCGGGGGGGGGGGGGGGGGGGGGTTCAGAGTGACTGTCTCATAAGTATAAAGTAAGTGGAACCGCTGTTATCGCTCTGGTTTTATCACTGACGCTGTTATCGCTCTGGTTTTAGAAACACTGTAGAAAATATTCCTCATAACTTTTTTACTCAGTGATTGATTTTTACATCTAACCTTCGACTTTAGTTCTGAGTACAGAAATAGAGACGAGTGGATATTTTTGAGGAGTGAGAGACAGAACAGGGTGTGTGTGTGTGTGTGTGTGTGTGTGTGTGTTTGTGTGTGTGTGTGTGTGTGTGTGTTGTGTGGATCTGTAAGTGTGTATAGTGTTTGTCTTGGATTCTAAGTGTGTGTTACTGTGTTCTTTTTATTCCAGGCTAATAAAAGGTTTGGCTGCCTCTCTCTCTCTCTCTCTCTCTCTCTCTCTCTCTCTCTCTCTCTCTCTCTCTCTCTCTCAATCTCTCCCCCCACCCGCCTCTATCTCTCTCTCTCTCTTCCTCTTTCTCTCTCCCCCTCCCTCTCTGTCTCTCTCTCTCTCTCCCCCTCCCTCTGTCTCTCTCTCTCTCTCTCTCTGTATGTGTTAGAGCTGACAGGACACAGGGCAGTGTTACATCCTCCCAACACTCAGTGGCTAGAGGGAGTGTGTGGGTGTGGGTGAGTGTGTGTGGCATTTGGCCTACATTCGGTCAGAATAATGAAGGAGAAAGAAAAACAGGAAAAATAGAGTGTTAGGAGGGAAAAGAGGCAGGAAGAGGGTGAAAGATGGAGACAGAAAAAATAGAGTGAGGGGAGGATAAAAAGTGGCACAGGGAAAGAAAAAGTAGAGGGAAAATGAGAGAGAAAGAGAGAACATGTCAGTATTAGTGTTGACTACAGACTCTTGGGGATAGCTAATTCCCTCACAGCTGGGGCTGTGTGTGTGTGTGTGTGTGTGTGTGTGTAAGTAACAGAGCTCAGTAGGGTCGATGTGCAAATACAGCATCCAGCTGAGCTTTTAACATTGTGGCCTTTAACTAAAACACACACACATACACACACACACACACACACGACTCGTTACATGATATTAGTAGTCTGCACACGTGTCTTTTTGTCTCAGATCACCATGCATGTCTCTCTCTTTTTCTCTCTCATGCACAAACACACACACACACACACACACACACACACACACACACACACTTATACAAGGGCGCATTTGATTAACTAGCACAGAGACAGCATGGCTAGACTGAAACCCCACAGGCACACTGAAATACAGACACACATACACACACACACACACAGCTCACCAATTTCTCTAAAACAGACTTTAATTTATTTTCCAAAATGGCCGACGACCCTCTCTCCAACAGTCTGTAAAAGTGCCTTTTGTTTTAAACAAGCGCAGAAATAGTCATAACTCATGTTCAGATCTTTTCAGATTGAAATCATTCAGTGACGTCATGTTGGATATTTAATGCATTTGTAACTGCACGACCTGCGTTACTCTGATGTGTGCCGTGTTCCTGTTATACCGACTCTCCATGATCAGCCAGGACATTTACGATGCTGATGTAGCTCATGAGTAAAGGATAGAGAGTTCCAGTTTCAGGAGTGGAACGGCGTGTGGTTTTTCTGTTCATCGTGCTCATGGTTTCATGCTGTTTCAACGTCTGGATATGCTTTTCAGCTCACCGCGGCTATAAAGAGTGGTTATTTCATTTAAATAAGTTACGGTGGAGTTCCTGTTCACTCGAATCCAAAACCCACAATCTGGAAAGTGGTTGTTCTGATGTCGGACTGTTGTTCCCACTCAGATGTAAAGGATCACTTGGCGGTACTTGTATATGCTCTTAAATGAGTTTCTCCGAAAATGAGACTTCCAAACTGTTGTGCTTTCTAGATCAGAATGCAGGTTACTGTAGTGTTAAGTGCTGTGAGTGAGTCATTTTAGCCTTCTTTTTTTTCTTTTTAATATATATAAATATATATCCCCTAATTTTAGTCGTATCCAACCCCCACCAGTCAAGTGCTGCCTCCCTATCACATACAACCACCACCAACCAGGGAGGGGTGTAAGCACACACATGCCCGCTCTGTGACATGCGATGCTGCAACATGTCTCTTTACAAACTGCTGCGCACGTGCATCTGAAGTCGGCCTAACACCCTCAGAGGGAAAGCGCTGTCCGTCCCTTTTTGCATGAATGAGCTCAGAGACGCCCATGGATTGGCTGGTGATCGCTGTAAGAAACAGAGGAGTGTATTCCATTCCTCGCTCCTGTGAAAGCTCGGCCAATTAGCTTTCATGGACTCCCGGTCGCAGATAGCTGCGGCATCAACCCGGATTCGAACTCGCGGCCTCCAGGCTGATAGTCACACACCTTATTGATGCGCGACTCAGGAGCCCGTTAGCTTCTTTTACTTGTAGGTAGAAATGTGGTCCCAAATATGGCAAGCTTGGTCAAATCTTGCTAGATTTCTATTACTATTTTCTCCGTATATTTAGAAGCGACTCCGTAATGCTGGATAGAAAGAGTTTGGGGTAAGAGGGTCATTCTACAGTGGACGTTTTTATCTTCGAAAAGCAGTCACTTAGCGAAGGTCTAATCACGATGTTCAGTGATTCATCTCCATTGGCATCTCCGCTTAATACAAGCCCAAATCTAATTTCGATCTGGGAAATTAGCCCACAGTTTTATCTGTAATTAGAATACAAGCTTGTCAGAATCTAAATGCTGGACTGAATCAGCTTCTTTTATCATACCGGTGTCATGGCTGCCGCTAATAAACAGCTTGCATGTCAAACGTTCATGTGCTAACATCCCGATTTGGAGTCTAGTAACACTAAATTATATTTATCAGTTTTTATCGGTTTAGTTGACACATCCTGGTTCACCAAATCAACTTGTGTAACAAACCACAGTGCCAGTTCCTCCAGAGCAGCTTGAGGGACTTGGGCACGAGCCCACAGTGCTACTGGCTGTTAGCTCAAGAGTCCAAGCCAAGTTCTTACTCTGCTGTATTTCTGTTTCTTTGTCGTCCTGAACTGCAGCAATGATAAGAGAGCTGATTTCACATCTTTTATTTATTTAACCTCAGCTGCCCCGATACCCGTACGCTTGTAGAAGTAAACAGGATATTCCTTAACGCAGCTTTCTCAGGAAACACACACACACACACACACACACACACACACACACACACACACACACACACAATGATTTGTGACTGATCTGGGAGTCCCAGAATAACTGGGTAATTAATATCTAATTAGTAAAAGACGAATGGGTGCGTTAGTGTTTAAACATAATTGCTGCATCTTGCAGAAGTCATGAAATACATCGATCATGTTCCTGTTTTTTGTTGCTTTCAAAGTTTCTCATGGCGACATTTGTATTACAGAGCAGTCTGTTAAAACGTTCATGCTAGAGGCTCAGCTGAATTTGAGTTACAGTTCACTGGCGACATATTTAAACTGAAGCTCTGAATGCTAGATTGAGTTAAAGCCTTGCTACTGTATCATCTTTCTTTCAGAATGATGGGATATTTGAGTTACAATGCAGAGTGATGAATAATTTGACTTGCAGCCATGACTGCTGAATTATCTGCGGAACAGTACTGAGTGCTAACTTATTTGAGTTGCTATCCTGACTGCTGCATTGTTTAAGTTGACTTTCAAGTCTTAAGTGTGAAAAAAATTAAAAGTAGTTAAAGAATGACTTATATATAGATAGATAGATAGATAGACAGATGACTTTATTAAACTTCTGAGGTAAAATTAATTGTCATAGCAGCAAAACAGACATATAAGGTGCAATGAAAGAAATAAATAAATGGACACGCATGAAATAGAATAAAATTATTGAAACTTATTTCTGAATTTTATTCAATTTCACATTTTTTAATTTGAGTGCCATTTTTTAAATGAATAAAACAACCTAGAAGAATGGCAGCAGTGCTATATATATATATATATATATATATATATATAAGTGATCAGTCACAGTGTTTTTTTTTATATATAAATGCAGCCCAATGATGAGTAATTAACACTTTGAAATTAGCTCGGCATCCCTGCCGCTAATCAGGGAATAAAGTATCGTGGGGCAAATTTCCCTCATCACTTGGAACAGCGTTAAAATAGCTGCTAACATTTAACGTTTGTTCGTGTTCGCTTCATATCCGGATCTTTACACTCGAGGAATCTGCAGTGATTGGATCTTTAGAGAGTGTAAAACCATGGACGACTCGTGACTCAGTTTCAGCATATTCTCAGTAACCTCGGCGAGTTTTCATGGATTAGTCAGAGAGAGAGAAATGGAAGGATTGATTGTTCAGTGTTGATTGCACTCATAAAGTTTGATCATCAAACCACGACCTGTAAAGCAGTAACAGAAGCAGCTGAAGGACGTTGTCGTGTCCTGAAGCCTGCGGAGGTGGGAGCGCGCATGTGTGTGTGTGTATGTGTGTGTGTGTTGTGGAGGTGCTTAATGGAGAATTTGTTAGGCTGTACAGGAGTTTAAAGTGTGTGTGTTTGTGTGTGTGTGTGTGTGTGTGTGTGTGTGTGTGTGTGTGTGTGTGTGTGTGTGTTGTGGAGGTGCTTAATGGAGAATTTGTTAGGCTGTGCAGGAGTTTAAAGTGTGTGTGTGTGTGTGTGTGTTGTGGAGGTGCTTAATGGAGAATTTGTTAGGCTGTACAGGAGTTTAACGTGTGTGTGTGTGCGTGTGTGTGTGTGTGTGTGTGTTTTGAACTGAAAGTGTGATGTGAAAGCATTTGGAATGGATTGAAATGTTCACGCTCATGTTAGAATCTTTACATGGCACACTGCGTGATGAACATTACTAAAAAAAAACATCACCGTTTTTGGATATGTTCCTGTGATATGCAATATCTACAAATTTGTTTTATATGCAGCGAAGAAATTAAATTAAATAAATTAAAAATATTTAAAAAGAAAAAAATATATCATGATATTTGAGGAAAATGTTTTGCCATAACTGATATCATGATCTATATTTTGTATTGTATCACCCCTCAGCCCTGGACTACTGTCAACCAGGAAGTACATTTTATTCTACCTAAACTAAATTAGCATCCAATGATAATTATATCCTCCGATGGCCTGGCAAGTTATCCAGGATGTATTCTGCCCTCGCCTGGAGTCGGCGGAGATGGGCGTCAGACTCCTCCGCGACCCTAATTAGGATTAAGAGGTTCAGAAAATGAATGAATGAAATAATGAAAATTATATCAATATATTTATACATGAATAATAAACATTTTTGCGACATAACCTTTCATATAGTTTCCTCTAGAAATAAACAGCATGTGGTTTTGTCTCTGAATATTCGTTTCATAGTATAAATAACAATTATTCAATCATTTTTTTGGTATATACTACACAGAAACATAAGAAAAGTACAGTAAACTCAGATTTTTGTGGTTTATTTTTACATTTTTAAAGCATGATAAATGCACATGCGTACTCCATTATGCATTTAAAGTTTTCAATTAAAAAAAGTGCTTTTTACCTTAAAAAACTCAAAGACCATATTGAGTAGCTTTCTTTGTATTTATTGGGGCGGCATTTTGTTAAATTCCTTGGATTTTATTTTCAGCGACTGAAAAACTGTGAGGTTTTTCTGCCATTTCTGACTCAAACTTTATTCCGAGTTTGTGAGATGGATAATGTCCTTTCATTTCCAAATGGGTCGGGTGAACAGAACAGACGCCATTAGCAGCACAGAGCGGTTAGCTGTTCATGATGAACCTCGCCTTTGCAAAGAGTCAGCTGGTATTGGCTCTAGCTTCCCCACGACTCTAAACAGGACAAAGCTGAACTGATCATATAGTGAAACAGACCTTTTATTTCCAAGTGCAGAGCTCATCTGACCTGCCACAGTGTCATGGTTTTAATATAAACTATAGGAACCTTATTTTAGTTTGTTGTCCTTATGTTTTCTGTAGTATATAATAAAATACTTTAATCGATTGAGGTTTACTTTCCTGTTTAAATGAATATTCTGAACAGACTAAGCCAGACGCCATTAGCTACTCAGAGCTGTTAGCCGACTCAAAGTGCGTAGCTTACATAACCAGCCTCACTGTCATATATAAATGAAAAACTGTAATTATAAACTAAAGAAATCTATTTTTTGGCATGATAAAATAATAATAATAATAATAATAATAATAATAACTTTGGTGTGGTTAAGGTGCTGGATTATTGATCTGAAGGTCAGGGGTTCAAGCCTCAGTATCGACGTGCCGCTGTTGGGCACTTGAGCATGAGACGCCTAACCCTCAATTGCTCACTTGTATAAAAATGGTAAATGTAAGTCACTCTGGATACGGGTGTCAAACACCGTGAATTTAAATGAATTCCACTTATCCTGAGATAACAAACCAATCAGGTCACACGTTTCCCATGTAGTTTATATTTAATATTGTGTCATATAATATTGTAATATCATGATAAATATTATAAATGTGAAAATGTGAAAAGAATCAATAAAGTCTTTTTAAAAAAGAAATAGTTACAATAAATTTTTTTTTAATTAAAAGTGAATTAGTAGTTTTTAGGTCACAGCCCTTGTGTTACTCGAATTTTTCCTTCAATTTGATTTCAAACTTTTTGAAATATTCCTTTTTTTCACTACAGTAAAGTCGAAGCACGTTTTATTGAAGCAGATGTTAAATGATGACTGTTCACCACTTGCCCTTTAGAATTCTGGATTTTTTTGTTGTTGTTTTGGACCTCTTTATGGTTTTTACAGAACTAATCTGACTATAACCTTTATTAATATCTTAAAGTCTTATTTTCACAGCTGAAAATAGAAAGAAAACATTAAAAACTTGAAAACTTACAGATTTATTGAGAATTGTATTTATTTTTTAACCATTTGTACAGAACAGAAAATGACTACACTTATAAAATACTTACTATACACAAGGACAATATGGCAGCAGATCCTGGTGGAGTTACAGCTGCAGCATTGAGTCCGTTGTTGAAAATCATCCTCGTTCTCATACAAACAGACGAAGAGCCAATAACATAATAATTACATAGTAATAATAGCATGATGTTTTATTTTTATTTATAGATATTAAAATTCTGTACATTAACTCCTTAAATTTGTTTTCTGTTGAACTTGTTTAAAGTGACGTAATTCGGTGGCGTCGGCGGCTGTAACTAACTTTATATTCATTTACAATAAAGTTCTCTATGAATTCTTTTGGTAAGGTTGTTTATTAAATGAAAAAATGAGCATTAAGTGAACGTCATTTTGGTGTGTGTGTGTGTGTGTGTGTGTGTGTGAAATAGTATTTGTGTTAAGATGAAACAACATTCCAGAGTGTTGATTTATACAGCAATTTTTTGTTTGTTTGTTTGTTTTTTTCACTGCGGTGACGTCTCAAGTTGCTCCTCAAGAATCGACATCCAGGACACTTTCAGTGCCGCTTCATAATCAGAAGTGTGTCACGCTGCGAATGATCTAAAATCAATATGAAATGGCAGGGACGGGGTGATCAATGAATGAAAATTTCTATCTTGCATGAGACTGAAATCAGAACGATCACATTGTGGAATAAGATTTCGGGGTTCATTAGGGAGTTTACTAACAGATCCAGCAGTAAGGCACCTGCTACTTAAACAAGAACTGATTAGTTTGAAAGGTGGAGCTTATTACAGACCAATCGCGGCTTAGCTTTGAATTAACGTAAACGTGTCGGTAGATTAACGGGGAATGAAGTTGAATTTCTTTGAACAGTTTAAATGTTGTATGTCAGTTAGCGTAGGATATAATGAGGTCCTGACACAGAAAAGAATCAGCTACTCGTAAACGTTTCTATGTTCATTTTATTTGTAAATAAACTGGTAAAGTGGTAAATTTACTGGTAAAGCTGCGGCTTCATCTCGGAAGTGTTCAAACTGTCCTGGGATGCAAGATCTAAAGAACGTAAGAAAACGTTTAAAAACAAACACCGCATCACTAATATTTGTGAGCTGTATGTAGCTCTACATGAAGGAAATTCAGGATTATTGATCAGGGATTACTGTTGTATTGCCCCGCCCTCTGTGTTGCCAGGGGCTTTAAAGCAGCACATGGTGAACTCTGAACTGTTTTCAAGATAACCGCGTAACTCGTCTCCAATAGCACTGCCGTTCTGCGTCGTGTGAACTTTAGACTCCTTTACGAGGTACAGAATTTAATGCCTTACTGCTGACCTCTTATTAAACTTTACGCTGAATGAATTCTGTCCGTGATTCGACTCCGCCCAGCCGTGCCGTGCCGTGGCGCGATGTGATTGAGGTGTGAGTTCTGATCCGGGGTGAGAACCCAGGCTCGGGGTGATGTCCACACCAGTCTCGGATGTTAAACAGGTTCTATTTGTGTTGCAGATCTTTTGCAGAGCGCGCGGCGCACCTCACGGACAAGTACGTGTCTCTTTGCCAAAGCTTTCTCTTCCATAAACATTCACACACACTTAGATACATGACACATACACACACACACGCATTCCTCTCAGTCCTTGCAGGCCTCAAGAACATAATAATACAGGAACACTGAACTACATTGTCTTCAGTTATTTAGTCATGTGAGAGATAAAAGCACTGATCGTGTGGGGTGCTGCTTGGACCCCGAGCATTACTTCTCTATGTGTGTGTAAATTAATGAGGTACGTTAGTGACACCCGTGTGTGTGTGTGTGTGTGTGTGTGTGTGTGTGTGTGTGTGTGTGTGTGCGCGCGTGTGCGCGTGTGGGTAGGTGGTAAACGCAGCACCCAGCTCGATGACGACGAGCTGCTAAGTCTGAGTAAGAGGCTGGTGGAGGATGCCGTGTCACGTGCCGTACAACAGTACATGGAGGAAACACAGCAGAACGGCTCCGCCCACAAAGACGAGGCTCCACCAAACACCCCCCCTAAATGACAGCACCACCCCTGACCACAGACCCTCACCTTCCTGGGTGGAGCTCCAGGTCTCGCCTTCTCCTCCAAAGCTCCTGCCCTGCCTCATGGGGCGACGGATTTGTGCGTAAGAACGAGCGATTCGGATGATGCGTAGATCAAACGGACCTGGTGGAATTTTCTATGCAGATTTTTTTGCACATGGATGTCGAATAAAACGAATATTATTAGTATTATTATTGTATTTTTTTTCCAATCAGAATGGAAACTGAGATGCGATAAAAAGTCGTTGGATTTGAGACCACAGCGATATCGAGCTGCAGATCTGGACCGAGACAGGAACGCACACTTGTGTGTGTGTGTATGAGATGATGATGATGATGTTCCTGAGTCAGAGTATAAGATGATGGTGATGATGATGATGAATTCTCATGGCCTCCAGTGTTAATCATATTTTGTTTGTGTGCTTTTTTTTATTTTGTTTTTAAAAACATAACAAGCATTGCTTAAATGTTTGTGCACCCTTTAGGCCGTGTGTGTGATGCGCAGGGGGTCAGGATGAAGCTGGACTCAGAGAGGGAGAGTGTGTACAGGAGAGCGAGGGAGATTAAGACACTGTTAGGACGAGCAGACGTACGAGCACAAATTTCACGAGAACTGGGTGTAATCGACACACACACACACACACACACACACAACCACCAGCAACCTAAACACACACACAATCCCTCCACATCAAATTAAACCTTTAGACTAAAGAAAATAAAGAATTACATGCTGGATAAAGCAAATTTTAATACTTTTTTTTAATGAATATGGTTTCATTCAAGGTTAACGTGTATATTTAATTTTTTTTCTTGAACAAAATGAAATGAAAAAAAAAATCTAATCCTCTGAGGTGTATGGAATGAATTAGATCCATGATTTAATTTTTGTTGTTATTGTTGTTCCTTCACTTCCTCAGTGGCCTTAACGACAAAACAGACCTTTATTTTATCTATCCATCACAATCCTGTGTTTTGTTATTAATTCAATGTTATTTTATTATTAAATGCTGCATCTGTCTTCACCTGATCCTTAATTACTTCAGTGTTTCACCTTGTGTTTACTCTCCGCTCTGCTTTCTGTTCATCTTCAAACGATTAAAAACCAAACCGTAACCGAGACGTCGCCGTCCTGCCGCTTCCTGTTCACTGATCACTTTATTTTTTAAATCTCAGAAACTCATCATGTATGAGGAGGTGATTCCACTGTTGAGTCACTCTCTCTTTCTTATATGAGTGTTAATAAAGGATTTTTCTGTCTTTTCTAATATGTAATGGTATGTTCTTTCCTCTTCTTTTGCATATTTTCTCCGGATCTGAACACCTCTGATCCCACTGCTGGAGAATATATACCCTATTTACTGAACTATAAGACACATCATTTTCTAAACCCAATAAAATCTTGTGATTTTACTTATTTGTTATAACATTTATTTTACTGATGTCCTGCTACTCCAGTAATTAAGGCAGTTACAAATACCACAAATACAACACCAGGTGAACTATTGGAACATCGTACCAGCCATAGTTTGTCTGCGTTTTCTCTAGTACTCCAGTAATTACGGTAGCTAATGTATGCATTTGTGTTCAGACACTAAGGTAGTTTGTCCTTTAGTTCGCGTGTTTATGGTAAATGTGCTACTTATGCTAGTTTGATTATCAAATTATGTAAACGTACTCCTTGAGTGATTATGGTGTTCAATTGTTATACATGTGCTGCTTGAGCAGTTACAGTAGTTTGATTGTTGCCATATTTGTTGTAGGTGTTCTATTCAAGCAATTACGGTAGCTTGATTACTTGTTAGCATGATTGTCATAGGTGTGCTACTCCAGCAATAACAGTAGATTTATTATGAGTGTATTTACTGTACGTCACCTACTCAGTCATTTACAATATTTTGTGTCAGTGCGTGCAGTAGGTGTGCTACGATTATGGTAGTTAGTCAGTGAGTTTAAATTAAGCATGATAATTCATGGTAGTTGCTGTACTTTATGTTAGTGAGTAGCCCTGCTATTCCAGTATTTACGGATTCTTGTGTATTTGGGTGTGCTACTTTTTGTTGTGTCTTTTATTACATTTGTTTCTGTAGCTCTTACTCCACACCAGTTACTGTAATTTTTCTATTGTTTTGTTAATAATTCAGCAGTTTCACATTTATTTAACTATTTAATTAGTATTTATGGGAGGCCTGATACTCCAGCATGTACACCATAGGCTTGTCCAACACATCACAGATTAACATTAACATCAACAGGAACGCTGAGATGTCTGTACAAGCCTTAAAGGGTTAACGTTTGTCATATTCAGTACACTCACACTCCCTGTTCCTGGACGCCTTCAAAGCCAAAGACAACAATGGCAGCAGCACACAGGAAGAAGGACGGACGTGTCCTTAACCCTAATCATGTGACGTGAGAGCTAAAGCAGAAGGTTCAAAGTCACGTTCACTCACTCCTCTGTGGCAGTAAATCAATAAAAGGAACAGCCTCTGTCCTATCTTATCTCCTGCGCCGGAGGATTGCAGGATAGAGACACCGTATCAGTGGAACAGTGTCTATATATCACAGCATGTACACAAAATTCCCCCAGAGGTCAAAGTTCGTTCTATAGTTTAGGGCTGAGTCAGTAGTTCAGGGTTGGAGGAGTGAAGCACCTGACCCTGAAGAGGACCCAATTGTTTTATAACCAGAACACGATGTAAGACTGTCTGAAACTCACCTCACGAGAAACTGACTTACTGGAATGTTGCAGTGTTTCCTGAACAATCTTGTAAAGTTGTCGCATGTAATGGCCGCGGAGCGACCTGTACAATTAAACCTGCTGAGGAATGCAGCCGAGTCCCTCAGAACGACATGACGATCTGAACGACCCATAAACATGTAGAACCCTGTTAGACCTGCATGCGAAATGCTACATGCTAGCTTAGCTTAATGTTTTTATTCTGGCTTGTTGATGTTCCCACCACATTTCCCACTTTTTTTGCTAATCTGAAACATTATTCATTTCACAATATTAGCAATGTGACTAGGATGTAGATAAAATCTTACTGTTAAATGGTGATATTACACTAAACTACATACATGTAGCATTTTCTCTGATTAGCATAATTAGCATATCTAAGTGCCACTGTAAAGCAGTTAGTTAATGGTTAATACCAACAAAATATTAATCAAAATAGGTAAAAAAAAACTTAGTAGCTACTTCTGAGTGATGAAAACACTGAACAAATGCAAGTAAAATCCGGAACGCACTCGTTTCACAGACATTCGGTGACAATAAATGAAGCTACAAGCGGAAAAACATAGGACTGGCCTTTCCAAAATAACTAAATAAATAATGTTTGGGACATAAGAGGAATAAAACATCTCAGGACGTGTGTTCGAGGAACTGCGGAATAACAGTGAGTACATGACACACACGCACACACAGAGAGGGTGCTGTTCCCATGAAGTCCTGAAGCGAATCCAGTAACCAGATTCCCACTGCATCAAACAGCTGCTGTACGCCATAATTACCCCCTAATTACCCTGAGAGACAAATCGCCACCCCCCACCACCACCACCACCACTGCTATATCAACATAGCTACCGATTCCACATTTCATCACACTGACATTTGCGTCCGCGCGGCCCTGACACTCTCCAGATGACTCGAGTCCTACTGTGGTCATCTGCTAAACCGTTGCAGGTTACAAAAGTCCAGAAGGACAATGCTAATCCCTTTATTCACAAATCAATTGTAAAGAGTGAAAGCAGCAGAATTTATATAAAGCCTAGCGCATGTCTCTCTCTGCTGTCTCATGATCCCGACGTGTCATGTCCCCGAGCTCACGAGAACAAAAGACGTCTGTTTGGTTCAATTCTCTACAGTTCTCATGGGAACTTTAGTGTAGCTTGCAGTGGTACAACATTAAAATAAACAAGATTGCAAAATCATCGCTAGATACCGTCACATGCCATATTGCTTGTGTAACATAGTAGCAATAAAAATTGTCATATAAATATATAAAATTGTCTCTCAGTAGAAATTATTTCATATATATGTTATTAGTGGAACATTTGCGCTGGACTTTCCTGTGAGTTACAGAACGAATCGTACATTTAGTAAGAACTTAATAGTATTTGGATCATTCGGAGAGAAATCCTGACCATCTATTTACTCACTCATTCTCGCACATTTGCCGAACCGCTTAATCCTATTAGGGTCATAGGGTGAAGGCAGGGTACACCCTGAACTGCTCGCCAGGCCATCGCAGAGAGAATGCGAAGTGAAAGAGAGAAATGGTGGAGGAGAGAGAGAGAAGGAGAGAGACAGAAAAAAAACAATGTCAGTGTAAGAAATGGAGAAGGAGCAAAAGCTACAGGGAGAAAGAGAAGACTGGAGAAAAAGATGGATCCTTAAATAAAGATAGAGAAAGTATTTGAGTGAAAGAGAGACACTATAAGAATGTGAGACAGAGTGATAGAGTGAAGGAAAAAGCATAAACAGAGTTCGAAAACAAGAGAAAGTAATAGACCGAAGGGAAAGAGAGTCTGATTGAAACTAACAGAATGAGAGAGGAACACACAAAGAGAGAAATAAAGATAGAAAGAGAAGAGCAATGAGTATTAGAGGAAGAGGGAGAAATTAAGTCTATGAGAGAGAGAGAGAGAGAGAGAGACAGAGAGAGAGAGATCAATCTGTTTATTTTTCCTCTGCTCCTATCAGAGGTAATCATCCTGCTGCTGATGGATTTTTGAAGGCAGACGATTGAAGAAAGATTGCAGTCTGAAGTACAGAGAGAGAGAGAGAGAGAGAGAGAGAGAGAGAGAGAGAGAGAGAGAGAGAGAGAGAAACAGCTGATGGATGATGGCGTCTCCAGCTCGAGTGTGAATGATTTTCTGAGGTTCCACTTTCACAAAAACTCAGAGGTCAGACGAAGAGATAACTAAAATCTCGAGATCCCAAAGAAACCAGAAGAATTTTAATCTTGAGAAAAATCAAATCTATCAAATCATAAAAACAGCCTTTTCCCTTTTAAATAAATAATTTATAACCTTTCTTTATATTTTAATACAATGATGTTCATACATCTATGACATACAACTAGCTCTTCTAAAGATACCTACACTGGATAACTTGAAATGAATATGCATGGAAATACAAATCAACCCTGTTTTTATACCGCCCCTTTCTGCCATTTTTTAAATAAAAATAACTGTAACCCTGGCCACGCCCACTTGTTTTCTTTTGGCACATTAAAACAAGGTTCATAAATTCAACTAGTTTTGAACTAGTTTCCCGTTTCTTTTATTCTTCAATTACTTTCTGCAGAACGAATTGTTATTATTATTGGCACCCCACACTCCCTGCTAAATTTGTATGCTAAACATAGCTGACTTGCTTTTCACCAAGATAGCAAGTGTTACGAAACTAAACTGTTGCTGGGAGATATCACTAAATATAAATCTAAACAAAATCTAATAGTTTTTTAAAGTTAAAACTAGCTAGATTCTTAGCTCAGTGGCTTTCCCACAGTTACCAATGCTACCTACAAGTTGTATTAAATATGCAAGATTATGCAAATGAATTTTGCCATTTGTTTATTTAATAAAATAATAGCTGTAACCCTATCCACACCAATTTGTTTTCTATTGGCTTATTGGACCAAAGTTCAGGAGTAAAGCTTGTGACTAGCGAAAGGTGCTCCGCTCTTCTTGGGATCATTACAGAATAATACTAAGCACAAATCAAGAATATAATATTTTTGCTCACAAAACACATCACATGAAGCATAAATATTGGCACCCCTGATAATGCAGCTGTTGTGAGCACTGTGACATTACAACACTAAATTCAAGGTAAAGATGTCGTGATGCTGACAAGCTGAAAAGAGGCTTGTCATCATCACCTTTACCTTGAATTTAAATGTATTGAGTTTTAAATGTAATAAAACTGTTTATACTCTGCCGCGACAAGCAACGTTGTGTCTCAGGAACCTTCAGTCATTGACCATTAACGTTGTGTGTGAAGGAGCGGCAGTGTTTCCATCCCAGTGTCATGTCTGATCTCTATCTTTCACACAGACACAGAGAGAGTGAGAGAGAGAGAGAGAGAGAAAAAGAGAGAGAACACGGTCTCATCGCTCATCTTGTCCCTTTAAGGCAGACAGCCAAGTGTTTTGCGTTTGCTGGGCTGTGTGAGTAGGCTGCTAATGATGAGGTTCAAACACACACACGGACACACACACACACACACACACACACACACACACACCCTCATCAGTAGCACCACGGGCAGCAAAGTGACTTCTTTTTTTTTTTTTTGTACTTTGGTCCTGATTAGGTTTTTGCTAGCCAATTCATTTGCTATCCCATAACAACCTGCCTGATTTTTAAGATCCATGGCTGTATATAAAATCCACATGATCCCAGTTATCATCTACACTGGGTCCCTCTGGCCGTTATGCTCTGTGCTTGGTGAAATCTGCTCCTTAATCATCTACTGGCTTTCTAGCTTGCTTGGAAGGACAGACTTAAACTTAACCAGCAAATAGATCAATAAAAGTATTTTTTTTAAAGCTAGTTAGCTCATTTTACACAATTTACTAAATTATAACTAGCAAATAGTTCCATCTCTCTCTCTCTCAATAAATAAATTAAAAATAAATAAACAAATAAATAAATATTGTTGAGTAGTTAAATAAATAAATATTAGCTAATCCCAATGCACACAGGAGTGGATATATACACCATATAGTATGTTATTGCTAAGCTAAACTAATTAAAACTATCTCACATGCCTTAAAATAAAGTATTCGAGGAATCTATCTATTGTTAAAATAAAACTTACAGCTGAAAAAGAAGTGAACGGAAGTGTTAGCTAACGAAAGTAGCTCACAACAGGGAGTATATATTCTGGAGTTTCATGCTAGTTTCATTGCTAGATTAGCAACATGCTGATTTAAAACTCCATGAAGGAATCTTTCAAATAAAAAAAGAAAACAGAAATAGCCAAAAGAGTTCCATTAAATAAAGTATAAAAGAAAACTTGCTAGCTAATCTAGACTGAGGAATGCGGGGGACAAGAGCTAGCATTACATAGGGATCAGCCCCATGTTCCTCACTCACCATGTTCCCCAGTCCCTATGTTCCTCACTCACCATGTTCCCCAGTACTTATGTTCCTCACTCCCTATGTTCCTCACTCCCTATGTTCCTCACTCCCCATGTTCCCCAGTCCCTATGTTCCCCAGTCCCCATGTTCCCCAGTCCCCATGTTCCCCAGTCCCCCTGTTCCCCAGTCCCCATGTTCCCCAGTCCCCATGTTCCCCAGTCCCCATGTTCCCATGTTCCCCAGTCCCCCTGTTCCCCAGTCCCCATGTTCCCCAGTCCCCATGTTCCCCTGTCCCCTGTCCCCCAGGTCCCCTGTTCCCCAGTTCCCATGTTCCCATGTTCCCCAGTCCCCATGTTCCCCTGTCCCCTGTCCCCCAGGTCCCCTGTTCCCCAGTCCTCATGTTCCCCTGTCCCCCAGTTCCCCAGTCCCCATGTTCCCCAGTACCCAGTCCTATGTTCTCTAACCCTAACTCTATTAACACCGAAAATGTGAAATCATGAATATTCCATAAATTGTTACTTTGAAGATCCATTAATTTATTAAGGAGGAACGTAGGTACTGGAGAACGTAGGGCCACACAGGGCTGATCCCACTGTAACAAATCCCAACAGTTCAGGTCAAAGTTGGGAAGTGTTCTTAATCCGAGTTCTGGAATCATGGAATCATGTCAGTACAGTGTGACTTGATTAAATCTACAAGACCCCCCAACACACACACACACACACACACACACACACACACACACAAAAACACACATACGTTACAACCAAATATATGATGCTTAAAAATTACACAATTCTAAATTAAGATTGACACTTTATTAGAACTTTTTATTTTCTTTTATTTTTCTGAACGAAGGCACATATATACAAATCAGTAAGTTTGCAGAAACATGCATAGGTAAATAGGAATGTAAATAACCTGCCAAGTGCAAGTGCACTCAGCGCCAGCAGGAGTGTCAATATATTTTTCCGATACTTCTTGTATTGGGCTGCCCTTGTGGTCATGCGGGCACGGTGGACGGACAACAAAATTGAGCCCATTGTTTGTTTGTTTTTTTATGACATAAGCATGGAGCTCCAGAACACTGTTGACTACGATCCTTTGTGCTGTGTTCTCCTCAAGCCTGTTGAGGTAAGGTAGTGTCTGAGCAGGGGCGGGGATATCTAATGTCAAGCAAGAGGGAATTTCTTTATTTGAACTGCAACCAGCTCTTTCGCTTAACATTCAGTGTACACAAAATCAAAAGATCAAATTTAACAATGCTGGATCTGGTTTTATTTGATTATTCCCTACTTATTAGCATAGCTTCACCTGTCCTATAATAACCTTTAGTTAATTAGACCTCTTCTCTGAATTGGTGTTTGTACTTTTGTATTTTGGATACATTTCCCTTCCAGAGAAAACGGCCAGATAATAAAACATAATTTGTTCATCATGTGAAAGTTTTATATGTTAATAATGCAAACTTTCCCAATCTATAAAAAAAAAGAAAAGAAAAAAAAATTGTTATGAGTATGACTCATATTAAAATATCTAATGTAACTGCTTCTTAGAATTCAAATTTTTGCATTTCATGGCAACAGTCCGCTTTTGATAAACCATCATTTCCTGCCCTAACCTTTTTCATGCATGCCTGTTCTTTCTCAGCTTAAATGGTTTCTTAATTAGCTGCTGAGTTGAATCAGGTGTAGAAGATTAGCAAAAAAAAAAAAAAAAAAAAAAAAGGCTTAAATAGTGCACCCACGATGGCGGCGTGCTTCAGGCTTCAAATTGCTGATGCCCTGTGAATGAGCAAGTTTTGAACATTAAGAAGTCTGACATTTTGTGGTCATTTTGTTCGACTCTAAAGTCAACTTTCATTATACAGCTTTAAAGTTCATAAAAGATTAAAAAGCCCATATTGAGACAATATGTGAAAGCTTTTTTTATTTTATTTTATTTTATTTATTTATTTATTTATTTATTTATGTTTAAAAAGGACCATTTTACACTGGAAACAAGTGAGCACCACTTCAAAGTGTGTATAAGTTCTGATCACAAACTCTTTACGTTCAGAACTCTGTGTAGGTTTCATGAACCACCAGCTTGATTCACATCAGACCTTTACTTTGATTGTATTTTATTTTAAGTAAATCAAGACTGAAGTGTTTTCATACAAGCTGCTTGTGGAACGTGGTGAATGTGTTTAGTTGTGTAGCTCTATGACTGTGTGGCTGTGGAACTGAAATAAAACTGCAACATCCAGTAGGACCTGTCTGCATTTGTTAGCATTCAGAAACACCTGTTTTAGCTTTTATTTAATGTTTCTATTTTAAGCTGATCTTCATCTCAGTCGTGTACTCCTAGGAGTGTAATGAAATTTTGCTCAGTTCAAAATATCTCCATGTATTTGGGTCATTCTCTGAAACCGGGTCAAATTTAATGATTCACATATTGGAGTTAAAATTTTTCAAAAACTATAAACGATTAAAAGAGCAATTTTTGCCCAAAATATATCACACGGACACATACAACAGGTCATGTAAAATAATTCGGATGCATCCAGCAGAAAAAAATATATATATGAATATATATAGAAATTTTTCTCTAAAGTTGGTAGCAATGTGTGGTTGAGCACTGTGACTTTTTTTGTTCCTTATGTTTCATGGCATGCTATTACTGAAGTATCAACTCAAAGTGTAAATCGTCGTGCGCATTAAAATTTATATTCAGAGTAGAAATTCCTGTTTTTCTTACTTTGTGGACTGAGAATCGCACATCAGTTTATGTTTCCATGTGTAACCAGTGGTTTCCACGCCAGTTACATACAGAACCGACCCATTTCTCCTGTGAGGGGTGAGGGCTCCATGTTACGACCTTCACTGTACGATTGACTTCCTCCTGAAGTGGATTTATTTCACACGTACTCGAGCGTTCATTAATTTATTCACCAAAAAAAAAAAAAACATTTAAAAATAGGATGAATTTGGTGTCCATATGGATTTATTTCTGTTTGTTACCAATAAACGTGCCGTTATGTGCATGAAGTAGTTCTCTCACTGTCTTTGTAACGATGGTTCATGAATTTATGGTCAGTATCGAGGGAAATAAGCGGGAACTACATTGAAACGTGGGGGTTGTGAATGTCACACGTCATGGTTCCAGATTCAGAGAACAACCCACATTCATTCTTTTTATCCAAAGTGGATTTACCCTTTTTATTTTTTTTTGAAATCCCCAAATTTAATGGATAAATGTTGTTAGGTATCAGGTGGAATTTTCATTTTACCCAGGATATGAATTGATTAGGTTTTTCATTTGATCCAAACACACTCAAAGGCACAGCAAGGTCAAATACCTGGAATTTTTAATGATTTTCTAAAATAATATTTCAAGGTAATTTCGGGTGTATATATTTGTGACAAGAAGTCTTATAGTTTGAAGTCTTATCAGTTTGTTTCGGACCCTAGAAGTTAAACCTTAGTACCACAATATGCACAGGAAAAAACTTTGGGAAACACGGTTTGATGATTAAAGGATTTATAAAAATAAATGTTTATGTTGGTTACTTGGCGTGTGATTTGTGGCTCAATCTCTTACGTTACTCTCCACAGCAAGAGCCCCAGTCATGTACCTAGACCAGTCTGCTTAAAGAGCAGGGCATAATCCTACTATGGCATTAATTAAGAATCAGCATTATTGGTTTAAGTGGCTATGGCTATGCCAATATATGTGTTATTATTCAGACGACAACCCCCCCCTCCCCCCCCCCCCCCCCCCCCCCCC
>JAOUQZ010050177.1:0-18962 GCA_028564935.1 Neosilurus hyrtlii | reverse complement strand
CGAGTAATTCAATGTAACCTACTTTCCTCTATCAAAATCCAAGGGCAGCTTTTAAACAATGCAACATTATTTCAAGTACAATAAATAAAAAGTCATGAATGCATGAATTGGCGTGGAGAAATTCATACATAACTAGGGTTAGATTTAGGAATTTGTTAGGGTGGGTCAATAGGCCCCCAGAATCAAAAATGTTATGAGCCCTCATGTTTCAAATAAACTTTTATTCAATAACAATAATACAAAACTTAGAAGTATATTTCACAACCGATCACGCTGGTCACCCTGAAACTTGGTCTTTGACTCCGGATTCATAGATTCTGGTCTGTGGCCAGTTTCTTGGTGCTCTTGCTGTAGTTGCTGCCCCTCATGGCAAATGAAAATTTTAGGGGCGCAACTCCTCGATTTTGGTGTAGAATTTTCTTGAAAACTGTGGCAAAAATGCGTCCTGGTTCTAACTCTGCGTAACTAAATAGATTTTTCTGTCATCACTAGATGCCTCTGAAAAATTGTAGCTGAACCTAGGTATCATGATAATATGCTACAAAATTCCAAAATTACCCGTTTGGTTGTCGTGGGTGTGTGAGCAGATTTTATTTCCTGCCCAGGAACAAATAACCCCACGAAGATAGTTAAAAAAAAGAGTATTTCCTTTCGGTTGCTAAGGTTAGGTGTAGGTGTCATGTTAATTAGTCTCATTAATAATTTTCAGTAGATGTTCCAAAGAAGGGTAGTGAGACACACCTGTGTGTGTGTGTGTGTGTTAGAAAACTTAAATGTACAGCAGAGGGGGTACTCCAGAACCGCACATTTAAAATATAGCTTCATCGTCATCTCGGGCACAAAAAAGGGCCTTATTATAATATTTATTTATTTATTTATTTTATTTATTTTATTTTATTTTATTTTATTTTAACCATGCACTAACATGTGCCATGTCTTGTGTTTACTACTCGCCACCGAGTTTGTCTGATGGACAGCTGTGATCCTCCCCCTGTTCATTTTAGATGCTTCTTGGAAGCAAAAAGCACTTCTGAGGAGTCATTACCCAGGCTGCTCAGCTGACACGCTGCACAACCAAACAGGAAGTAGGCCTTAGGCGCAACACTATTGTATGGGATTTGTTTGTGTGTAGCTCTCATTATTTTCACTGACATTTGATCTGCATTGCCTCTGGGGAAGAACGACACCTCTGTGAACACTGCAGTTTTGCATGTGCTTCACAAAAGAGTCCGAGTGTTGAACAGCTCAGCAGCTGTGGGTTGTCTTTAGGGCTGTGAAAATACGCGGACGTTGGTTCTGTTTCCTCATAAATCTTTGCAGTATTTTTAGCATTTGGATATTTTTGGTGAAACACGTCTCAAGGATTAAATCAGCATTTCAGACAAAATGGCTATGATAAAGTGTCTGTGTGTGTGTGTGTGTGTGTGTGTGTGTGTGTGTGTGTGTGTGTGTGTGTGTGAATAGTTATCATTCCCCTATGGTTTTAAAGCTTTCAGAATCGTTTTTACCCACCATGAAAGCCCCAAATTGTAGGCGATGCCTGTATTTTTGTGGCGCTAAGCATTATCTGTCTGAATTGCGATTCTTACTTATTAGCATTCTGAATCGATTCAAATTTTCAAGAATCGATTTTTAAGAACATGTTTTTTCGTGCATTTTCAACCTTACTAAAAACGCGTACTGTTTGTCCAGACACGCCCTCCGTAGTGAATTGTTCCAGTAAGTGGCGGCTCCAGAACTAGCTTTTAGCCTAGCTTTGACATGGATGAGGAAAAATAAATACAGCCAGCGCCGTGAGCTGTTGAATCGTGAGCTGTTGTTAAATTCACATCCCTAATAAATATTCTATAAAGCGGGGGAGTGCTGTCATATATGGTCATACTCTATTTATTAGATATTTGTAGATATGTCACAGTATCACCCTCCCATGACAGTTTTTCTGTTTTAATACGTCCCTTAGCTGACCATTCCTTTTATTTTTCTGCTTAGAGTGACATTCAGGAGTTGACATCTAAAAGGACATACAGTAAGAGGATCATGGGTAGACGTAAACAAACATAGCTGGTTTGGACAGATTGATATCTGTAGCAGGTTGTTGTACCCAGTTGTAGCAGGTTGTTGTACCCAGTTGTAGCAGAAATTGGCTTTAGTGTTTACGTGTTCTGTTTGGTTGCTCTGCTGAGAAAACCATAAAGCAAGTGCTTTAACTTTTTTTGCTCAAAGTAAAGGCACTGTACAAGTATATATTTTATTAGTAAAAATATGTATAACCCAAAGCCTTTTTTAGCTTTAATCAGGAGCTTCAGGTGGACCTCCTAACCCAAAAGCAAACACCCACCCTCACCCCCTCAGCCCCCACACCAGAGTTTCGCCCGGGACCCAGGTGGCCCCCATACCCCCGTCCGGACATAAAGGTCCACCCTTATGCCCTACTCAAAATCCTGGCTACGGGCCTGGATTTTCCCTGATTCCTGTCGTCTGGGATAAGTTGATGTGTTTGGACTGCAAGTCAGCTAGTAGCTGGTTTATTTTGTTTCTCTTGTCCACAACCGATCTTTTGCTGATTGATTTACATGATGCCAGTGTCTTTTATTATGTTATCACCATATGTACCTCGACTGACATCTGATCCCATGGCATAGATTTCACCTCTGGTTTAACTACTGTCTTTGTTCCTCACCAAACAAGAGTACTTTCGTTTGTACTGGTGTAGTCAGCACTGTGCCACAGTCTAAACCAGCTTTTCTGCCTTACACAAAAGAACCATTGATTTGACTTGATTTACATAATTCCTACTCCCCTGTTTGGGGTATGCCTGTACACTCGGGAGATGAATTATTTTGACCTCTGGTAGTCGCTTAACAATTTCATTTTGATGCTCGGAATAGTTTTGAATCATAAATAGGGTAAAACTGTGCATTTTTGTCTTTATAAAACTACATAACAAAATGGAAACAACCAGACTGTTGTGCATGAAATCGTGAGAATGGGACATGAATTTGACAGTCGATAAGGCAAGATAATGGCAAAAGTAACAATATACAGATATTAAACTATCAGATCAGATATAAACTAGGGAATTTCTGAATGAAATAAAACTAGACACATCAACATATGTTACAAGATTATGTTCTCATGCATCAGACAAGCGCGCACCCTTTAAAGGAACGAGTGGTGTATATATATACTGCTGTTTATTCACATACGGATTACTTGCTAATTTGCCATCGCTTACACGTGAATCACGTGCGACTTCCCCCCCCCCCTCACTGTGTGCAGATTTATTACTTTTTACTTTTCCCTCCTTTTGTTTCATGAAGACGTTAGTAATAACAATAGTGCATTTTGATGTGTAAAGATGTATGTGATGTGTTTTTTTTATATTCCCTTTAAGGTAGAATACACGAAAGTTATTGTAAATTCCACGATATTGGGCTATCAAATTTCATAACAAACCGTTATTTCTAGATAATGATATATACCAATACTTACACACTGATGTAACCAGGATGCTCGAGTCATGATGCGGACCAGCATCTCATCATGTAGCCACTTATGTTAAAAGAATACAATGATCAGCCATAACATTCAAACCACTGACAGATGAGTATGTATAACATGATAACAGTGTGGGCTGATTGGTCTGCTATTAGGGGATTCAAAAGATTTGAAGTGATTCCAAGTAGATAATGCTTAAATCCGAATGGAACCCTTACTGTCACTTGGAGCGGGCGGTGTCCGCTTAGGTAATCATTTTCAAGTGGAAAATAAATCATAAAAAGCTTGTTTTAGTTCTTTTTCAAGTGTTTCCACACTTCTAAACTTTAGTTCTAAGCTTTGTAAGCTTTTAGTTAGCTATACAGTTTTTACCCTTCTCCGGGATCAATAAACTCTTCTGATTCTGATATGATAAGGGTGTTGGCACAAGCATGGATGCGGCTCAGCAAATGGACTTTTTCACCCATCAGCCAAGGCTGATAAATGTGCACGCCACGTACAGAATGAGACGCGTTTTACTTTCAGAATGAATATCATTAATGATGAAAAATGATCTTCATTCAGTTCGTTTCAAGTGCTGACTGAAGTGACTTTACAGATTGCTGTACAGTCCTTGTGGCAACATGAGTTCTCATGGTTCTTGATAGCCTCGGTCTTGGTCACGAATGACCTGACGCCCTACGAACATTGCAGTATGTTATACCAGTGGATGGCGCCATTCCTGAGGCTCACCGGTATCCAGTGTGAAACACCTTACACTCACTGTGCTCACCCGCATACTTATAGACAGTCTGTGCATGTGTTTATTTTTGTTTATTTATTTTAATTATATATATTTCAATATTGAATTATTTCGAAAGCGACTGATGCGAATGTCAATGCGCGGCTGTCGCTATCCATTCTCAATTTTGTCGCCTGTTTTGTGAGCTCATCGCAAAAATGTTTGAATGTCGCAAAACGAGGCTCTGGCGCAGAATAGTATCATAGCTCCTCACAAACAGTCGCAAAGTAGTCATTTTTCCCGCTAATCATTCATTTTTTTTTGTTCACAAGGAAAAGCAACAAGGTGGAGACTTCCATGCGGAAAGTTTTAGACTTGCTGGCATCCGCCGTAATCTGTATATTTTGTCATCATTTGTATTTTATTTGCGTTTTGTTAAAAAGTTAATTTTTTGAGAGCAAAAAGTGAATAAACCGCGACTGATTTATCGCAGGACATTCTCAAATATTGCTGCGTGACTTTCACGTGACTTTCGTGCGAGATATACATATTTAGGCTGCAAAATATTCTCTTGCGTGTAAAGCCTCAAAACATCTTGACATGTATTTGAAAATTCACAGAAAAAAAATCAGTTTGCATCTGTCGCACCTCTAGCATACTCACCCCTTTAATCATCAGGTTTTGTGCTTGCTGATGCCACATACAGTCGAAGTGCGCGTGCGTTCATTGAGTAAACATTTCTGTGTTTCTGTAGATTGAAAAGCCGAATGTTTTACGTGCCAGAGTGATTTCACCACCATTATTCTTCCACCAACACTTCAGTGCTTGACAGGTGTTCATTTTGTTGCGTGTAAAAGGGTGTGGATTTACTACTACAGATTACACTGTATTCAATCCTAATTGCGTTCTCAGTTACCTTTCAAAGCGAAATCCTATAATGACACTTTAACATAACGATGTCATCGATTCTGACAGCTATTGCCTGAGTACTGTTTGTGTTGTTTTCATGTCAGCTGTAAAAAGTATATGTGAGAACTGTCGTAGCGTGTGTGTGTGTGTGTGTGTTTAAGCTTTTCATTAAAGTTAATCCTAACAGTTTGTGCTTCAAGATCCATTGAAAATCATCCAGTACAAGATTACAAAAGTAGCCCGTCTGTAGTAGTGATATAGTAGTGATGGCTGTTTATTGAGGCTCTGAAGTATGTGCAGTGAGAGTGAGGAGTAATCCTGTGCAGCTCTTTGTGGTGGTGTGACGGTGAGTCATGGCTGAGTCATCACCCTAAACCTGTACCCCCCACAATCCCAGGCATCTCGAATACACACACACACACACACACACACACACACCCAGAGTATATAATAAAAGCTTAAGCTCTTATTCAGTAAACATACACCCTTTGGTATGAAGTTACACTGCTCTGGAAAAAGCGATATAGAGTATTGAAGTATTTTATCAACTTAAAAAGCTGTCCCCTTTTCCGTGTTCTCGTTTGGTAACGATCTTCCTGTTCTTGGCTGAGCTCCAATGGAAAGCACCTGCCTGTAATTTTCATATACTGAGTCACTGGTGAGCTGGGATTTAAAGTCAGACAACAGTAAAATGAAAGAACACGACTTACTGCATGAGAATGAAGTCTGCATGAGCAAATCCTTGTGTCAGCTATTTGGGCATATATTAGTACTTGTGTAAACAGAAGTGAGATTGAGAATTAGGAAGCAGTGAGAAAGTGGTGCAGTTGTTGGACTGCCTGCGTTAGTAAGGAACTGAGACGAAGTTATAATGTACATAATAGTATGGGGCCTTATTTCTCAGACCCTCAGTAATGGTGATTTTTTTTTTTCTTGCAAACACCAGTATGTTGATGAATGCCAATAAATGATTTGCATTTAAAAATGGCAACGAAACCTAATAGAAGATTAGATATTACCAGAAAGATACAAAGTTATCACAATGCCTAGGTGCTGTTTAGATTTGTATTGCAATTCTGTTGATTGATTCAGTAAATATTATTATCAATACTATTGAAAATGATTCAATAAATATCATAATTCAATAACACCCATCGGTTACAGTTTTACAATCTTGGACCATATACACAGGTGCCAATCTTAAGGCTCGCGTGCCAAATCCGACCCGCCAACTCATTTTATGTGTCTCTTTCAGGGAATATGATTATCATACATTCTTTACATCAACCATTACCATGAAACCTAATTCATCATCTTTCCACTAGGTGGCAGCAGCACATTTCAAATGAACAGCGGGCCATTCATTTCTCTATAAGGTTTGCATGCTAGCTTGTCGCTGTTAAGCGTTGTCAGAAAATGAAAGTGATTAAAGGAAAAGAGAACAAATGCCTAAACAGATCTTTTTGCCATGCAAGTTTCCCTCAGTGAAAATAAGTTTGACACCCTTGATGTAAAAGTAAGATTATTACTTTAAAAGATAGCAAATAATTTGTTTCTGCCATACGCTGTGCTGCCCCCCAAACTGTCGGAGCAGCAGTGTTTGACTACCACAAATGTAAACAATTGTAAATTTTATTTATATATATATATATATATATATATATATATATATATATATATATACACACACACACTCTATATATATATATATTAGTATGTGGAAAAAATAACAGTACTACAATTTCATCCCGACAAGCCTGTTTCGTGGTTGCCCACTCATCAGGAAATTTTGATGAGTGGGCAACCACGAAAAACATACAATATATTTAGCTGTACTTCGACGTATTGAGCACTGTTCTACGGAAAATCGACTCAAGATCATATATATATATATATATATAAAAGAGTTTTCGACACAGTGTGGTGTTACATGAATCGTGATACATGACTGAACTGATCCCCGTCTCTATAAAAGATGAAGCCCTAAGTAAAAATTACAACTATACAACAGGGAAGTACCTTGTGTGGTAAATTTAATTGCATTTATGTGCGCAGTTTAAATAAATACGTGACTCCACAGGTCCACATTCATGTCCACAACTCAGGGGTTATAGACTGGTTATAGATTGGTATTCCACTGGATTTTCATCAATAGAACATTTCTTGTGAACGATTTGCTAATAAATCAGCTTGTGTCCTGGATTCATGAATCTGAACCCAGCAAACACCTTAAATATTTATTTTATTACCAGTAAAATGTTACTTGAGCCCTAAGAATGACTTCATACTGTCCTAGCGCGTACAGCTCCGAAGATGGCGTTTTCTTGCTGTAAAGCTGTTTTCACTGCCACCCGCAGTAGAGATCCTGAATGACTGTGAATGCTGTCACTGTGGATGCTGTTGCTCAGAGTCACCCACACTAAATTATAGGTTTCTTATGCTAAAATAAATGCTATTAAGATGGCTACCACTGTGTATTTTTTTTCAAGTTCACCAGCAAGTCGTTATGAAAGAGTGAATGAGCGCGTTATAGTATATCAGCTAAATGAAGGGTGTCGTTCTGTGCGTCTGCTGCTCAATTTAATCATGGTCATTTCATGATGTTAGCTTGTTTTGCAAGCTGGAAGCAGCATCTGTCTGCTTAGTTACAGTAGAACTCAGGGGTTATAGATTGGTTATAGAAACTGTAAATTGCACTTTCAGTTATCACAGGCTGCCCACCTGCATCATGGGACAATTCACACATGTCCTTTTAAAGGCAAGTGTCTCTGAAAATAAATATTGACCAAAAAGCTTTAACCAATGATGAGATATTTTTATCCTGATGGGTGGAGTCTCTTCCTGGATGTCTCCTCCCCTTCTGCAGTGATTGACAGCGCAATGAATGGTTTCCTGAGGATGAAAATAGTGTTAATTATAGATTGTGGCTTCACAGTCACTAGATCTCAGCCCAGCTGAATACCCACGATAGATTTTAGAGTGATGAACTAGCCAGCACTCGCTACAACGTTTAACTGAAGGAACATCTAATGGAACGGTGTTCATCTTTTTACTACAGACTCACAGAATTGTACAACTGGTGCTATGGCACACCTGAAACTGTTCTTACACCTTACCAGCACTTCAATACACATGTTGAAGGACCTTCTTGGAATTCAAAGACTATCTCCTTTGCTCGGCAGAGCGCCCACAGTGAATCATCCTTAAAAGATCGAATGTGCAGGTTTGATTCGGCACAGGTTTTACGCCGGATCAGGGCTTGAAACAATAGCTTGCGCCTTACCTTTAAAGTTACATCCTTGCTAATGTTCAGCTTCTTGATCAACAAACAAACAGCCAGTAAGCAATTTAACAACATACAGTAACAGAACATGATCACATAAAGCACAGGGCTTTCAGATTGTTTTTCAGTAGCAGGAGAACCACTACAAGTAGCAGGAACCCTGTCCTCATGATGTCATCATTGCTGTTAAAAATAACACAGAAGGCGGCGCTGAATTGAGGATCCATCATGAGGAATTGATGAATGCATGTGACATGGCTGTGATAATTATTCAGCTCATGTACTGCATTGAACCTCCCCTTAAAATGTAAATAAAACAAATCCGAGTGCTTTCTTTTTTGATTACTTTTTTTTTCTCAGTATATTTTACATGTACCCTCCATTTGATTGTCTCGAGTCCAGTGGATCCGGTTGAATTAGTTGTGTATTCCAGCATGAGCTGCTGTCTAAGCTCAGTTTTAGCTTAATGGAAAGCTGCTCTTTCAGTCCACACTATTGTTTTGAAGCTAAAACTCAGAGCTTTGTTTGAGATAGTGGAGAAATCATGTCACATCATTGTACATAATTACCTGGAAGAGGTTTTTATTAATTAAACCTGGGGATTTATCAATTTTGGACGTGTGTAAAGGACTAGATCAGCCTTCCAATTTGCACTGATAAAGGAAAATCGCATATTATATCAGAGGAGAGATTATGTGGGAAGTTGAATTAATGATTCCAGTAAAGGTGTGTGTGTGTATATATATATATATATATATATATATATATATATATATGTCCTATATATTTTTCTTTTGAAAGCGAAAGTGAAAACAGAGGTGCACAGGACTCCGGCAGCCGGACATTCCGCCGGATTGTTTGGATCAGTAAATGTATGAATGGAAAGTTAACCGTGCCCCGGATGATTTTGGCACTTGCGCCAGGCGCAGTCTTGCAGCAACTTTCACTTGCGTTTGGTGAATTTCACCTGCGTTGCGCAGTCGCCAGTGAAGGAATTTCGATCCCTGCGGATGCCGTTCCTGATACCCCCTGCTCATTTACCTGGACTTGGCAACATCACACTGGCTTGTGATGCTCCAATGTCTGCATTAGAAATCTAATGACTATAGATTTACAGGATCTCAAATACTTCTTTGTGCATTAGTTTATTGACTTATCCAGCGGTCTGTGTTTTGCTGCATCTGAGAAAGTCTGTGGTAGCTTTTGTACTAACGACTACAATATACCTGACCTAATGTGTTTGTTTGATTGGCTTGCTGTGATGTCTTTCTGTTTACACACACTGGCGTATTGTTGTAAAGCTGCAGACTGAAAAGGATTTAACTCCATCAATGTACTTGTCACAGGCAAAGAACACATACAATGACTAATGCCAGCCGCAACACAACACTCCACTTCAAATCAAACACTGCAGTGAAAAGCCATCGTTTCCTCCCTTTTCGAAACACAATGGTTTCTGGTATGCCAGACCAATTTTTATTGGTTAGCTATGGGGCAAAGAAAACAGGCAACAGTTAAATGCATGATCATATCGGCTTAGCTGGAGATGTCCAAACTTGTTGAAACTGAGCAAGATTAAGTCTCGCTCAGAGATGTTTTATAAAGATCCTGAAAGCACAACATGTCACCTTGTCAAGAAAAAAGTCATTAGCCAGACTAGAGTTATGTTTTATGTGCATTATTAAAGCAGAGACGTAGCAGAGACGTTGCCCAGACATGTGCTGACTTAATGATTCGGGCAAAAACTGAGAGGTGCTACAGTAGCTCCTTAATCTGTTATCATAGAAAAGATAATTAATTAAATATATAAGATAATAATCTTTTGTTTCTTTAGATAGTTAACTTGCTCATTATATGAGACCCATCACAGCAGAGTGGGTATTAAGTCGGAAATGATACATTTTTCGTTATTGGTTCCATTTTGTAGCTGATATCCTAAACTTTAAAATGATACCAAATTCTCTAACATATTTGTCTAGTTTTGGAGAAACTAACCAAAACCTGCCAGGAATTTTCAGCCTTTTAAGAATGTGACTTTGGAGAAATTAGATTTTCAAGTTCAGTTAATAATTTCTGACTTCATTACCCACTTTACTGTGGTGGGTCCCATATTGAAAGTACAGATTTAGAGATAGATTGAAAGTAAATTCATTTAATATTAAGCTCTTGTCCTGCTGCTTTTTTAAACTCTGAATTCAGCATGATGAGAGCTACTCTCTTTAAAGTCACTATTAAAGGTTATTTTGCCTTGCGAAATACTCGTATTAATCATATTGTGAATTTTTAGCCATGCATACTTGTAACCACTTGTTGCAATATTTCACAGCATTTGCAACCTGAAATTCCATCTTTTTATTTAAATGTTTTTATTTAATTTCCAATTTTTTTTCACTTTGATTTTATTCGAAATTAACTCATAACCAGTTTCCAGCTATCAAGTATTATGCGTCACCTATCAAGAGAGGGCAACAGCAAGCAGACGCTTCCTGTGTGATGCATTTTCAAAAAAAAAAAAAAAATTAGTTTATTTAATTTCACTTTCACTTACCATGGAATCTATATAAATAGGGCTTTTGCCATAACATACACCTAGTTCATATCATCAGAATCATAATACTTTATTGATCTCGCAGGAAATACTTTTATTTATTTATTTTTTCAAAAAAAAAAAAAAAAAAAAAAAGCGTGCGGTGTGTAGCTGCCATGCTGCAGCTCCAACCATCCATGAACGTAAAAGTTCTGCAGCGATAACAAGTACAAAAGCTCTCTCAACCCACATCTTGAGAGGGCAGCTACTTACGGACCATAAAAGAAGAAAAACTAGAAAAAAAAAGGTAAAGTACGGGAGCGACTGAAAAGGCGGCACGCCTGTTCACACATATGCACTAGATTCAGATATTTGTTATAACCTTTTACAGGTTTAGAGGATCTCCTGTATTGTAATTATCCCGCAATTATCTAATTGCCCGTACAGTCTCTCTTTACTTTTGTTTGGAAGTAGGATACAGAGTTGTATAAACCTTCGAGAGTGGTTGAGAGCCGTATAATCCTTCTGGAAGTGTTTCAGTAAATCATTTAGGTGTTGCGTAATACAAGCGAAATCTTAAGCAAAGGTTTTTGTAAATCATCTGCAGGAGAGGAGGCTTTAAGTATAACTTCAGGGGTCACGAGTGGGTTACTGGGTGATTTGTTTAGCATGATAATGATTTAATCCATGTGCAACTGCCCTGTTATTCACCAAAATGATTTCACTGTGATTATTAATTAAAGGAACACAGAGACTGAAACACCCCGAATTGGGTTAGAGGAGTTAAATTATATAACCACGATGACCTCCTCTCCGAGTTAATGCTAATGTTGCCTGTTTTACACTCGAGGGATTTCCGGCTACTTTTGCATACTGGTGGTGTGCTGCCTGTTTTCCTTTCTTCATCATAAGGAAAAAAGTTTCATTTGAGGTCATCTTTTCCACATGTTCAGAACATAAAACTTCACTTTTTTGTGCACGTTTTACTAAAATTACCATCCACAGATCATTTGCTCATGGACTGACTATAGTCTCTGATTAGTGTTTAGCTATTTAGCAGTGAAAGTATTAAGCTTTGTAGAAGCTGATATTTGATCACACAACAGCGCTGAAGACACTGATCTCAAAAAAAAAAAGTCTGGATTGGCCACGCTTATGGTTACAAGTGGCAAAAACTGAAGCCTGCTCAGCGCCATCTTGTTGAGACCTTTTCACTGTTGAAAGTCAGATGTACTCGAATGGCAAAAAAAAATTACATCTGAGATGTACATTTCATTAAAAAAAAAAAATTGCCAAAAAACAAACAAACAAAATATTTCAGCTATGAAGAACAGTTTTTAATTATTTTTAATGATTTTTTAAAGAATAATTGCAAGTATTAGTACAGTTACAGGAGAAGCTTTATGAATTTAAGACATTCTGGTCTTCAGCAGTGAAAGCTGTGCTGCTCTATGGCTTGACAGTTCCAATCATAATCTGCGATCTAATCTTTTTTTTGAGAAAAGAGGTTGAAATTTATCAAATCTTTATGTCGAACGACTCTGTATGTCGTAATAAAATTATTTTCATTCCTGATTACACGTTAAGATCCCATGCAAAGACAAGCTATAAGACGTCTCGGTACACCTTGGCACGGATTCTAGCAGGAACTGTAATGGATGAGGTTGTGTATGTAAAGTCAGGAGGGTACAGAAGTGCACACGCATCCCACGCATAAGAAGATTCAGTGCATAGAAAATTGTGAATACAGACAATTATGAGTACACACAGTAGATAAGCGAGGTCTCAAATTACTGTACTTACTGTCTAATACATAGTTTCGAGTGGCCTGTAGTACGCTCGGGATGAGGATGTGGTCGTCATAGAAGAGATCGGGTTGGAGTGTGTCTTAATTTGCATTGAGGTTGGTCCTCCTGAGAGGCCGAGTAGACTGTTAACATGAGTCACGAGTCAGAACAGGGGTTTACACTGTCAGTTTGTATATTTCTAATAGCGTACTTTGATGTAGCACACTATGCGCACTACGTTCTTAGTTGTGTACTGTGCAGATTTCAACAGGGTAATGTCTCAAAGCCAGCACTGCACGGCGTACGCTTGCAGGAAAAGGCATCGTTTCATTTACGGGAAATTGTAGTCTGACCACCTGCTAAAATATTTGCGCTCTCCTTTTTTTAAAAAATGAAAAAATTTTCCTCACTTGTGTGCGTACCTTGCATCTTCAGCCACCATTTTTAAAAAGGTTTAAAGCCCCTCCCCAATCATACACCACAAAGACTGTGACCGCTTGAGGTTAAGAAGTATGCACCATTGCACACACAGCATTCGCATGTACAAAGGGCAAGGTCTGATATTTCCGCAAGGAACCGCTGATGTCAAACGTGATTGTCATCGACCCCCCCAATTTTGGTCATATTCAATTTCCACCATTCAAGTATTGCCTTCCTTATCACATGACTACTACCAACCAGGGAGGGGTGTAAGCATGCACATCCCTGCTCCGTGGCTGCTGCGCCTGTGTATTTGAGGGCGTCCTATCAAGCGCTGAGGGCAAGTGATATCCACCCCTCTTACAAATGAGCTCACAGACGCCCATGATTGGCTGGTGTTTGCAGAGAGTGACAGGGAAGTGAGCGTATGCCATCCCTCCCTCCCGTGAGAGCTCGGCCATTTAGCTCCCATGGACTCCGATTCACAAATGGCGGTAGCATCAACCTGGATTCGAACTTGTGACCTCCGGGTTGATAGTCGTGCATTTTGTAGAGCGCAATCTTTTTAAATCGCTAGTAACACTAATTCACCTCAGCTACCCTTTAAGTTTCTTAGCCAAGCACAAAATTTACTCCGCCCATATTTTTATGACCGACCGCCTCTAAATTGCTCACGGGTAGGCGTCGGTTCTCCTGCCCCATCCACTATGTGAGACCTGGAATGCATAAGTATGCAAATAGGAATTAGGACAGCACTATTTTTTTTTTATTTTTTTGTGTATACCTGACTGTTTTTTTTTGGTTTTGTTTCCACAATAGCAACAGTTGCTTGTCCATTTACTTGTAGAAATACTGTGTGTTAGCTGTTGCATTGCTCTCGAGTGTATTAGTTGAGTGAACCGGTGCCACACTTGGGTAGATTGACTTGCTCAGGTGTGTAATAGCAGGTTCTGAGAGAAAAGCAGGTCTTCTGACCATCTAGCTTCATCTGTGTTGATTGATTTAAACATGGTTTAGCCTTTATTAGTAGTGTTTATGTTTACTGAGGTCATAGAGTTTAGGTTTAGATGTGCTGAGATAATAGTGGGGTTGAATACAAGGTTTAGACTTTTTAAAAATAGGCCAGTTATCATCTTATTTGAAAAAGAAAGAATACTGATGGCTAAGAAGGTGAGAATGTTTGTAAAAGCCTGTCCTGTCCCAGGCAACCTAACATGAGGGAAGGTTCTATGATGTTGATTTTTTTTTTTTTTTTCCCCCTGCCAATACTGCCCTCTAGTGGCTCCATCTTTTAGAAAAGGCTGTTGGTGTGCTTGGGCTCTGGGATGCTATGTGCATCCAGACTTGCTCCCAAAAGATCAGCTGCAGCGCTGAATTTTAGAAGAAAAGATTAGGATCATTTCTAAGGATTTCCTCACTTCCATAAGCAAATGAAGCATAAAAAGTTTTTGGCTGGATGGGATTTTGTTGCTTTTTTTAATGCACACTGTGTTCTCCAGCAGAGAGATGGCAGACCTGACGCTGAGCGATGCTCTGACTGACAGTGCGCCCCCACCTGTCCAGGAGAACAAAATCGAGAGGGACTTTGTGGCCACGCTGGAGGCGGAGACCTTTGAGGACAAGGTCGGTGAGACAGTGGGCAAAACCGACTACATCCCCCTGCTAGATGACGATGAAAAGGGTGAGTTACAGATACATACTAGAAATCTGTACAAATATTCATACTTTATGCATGTAAGCATATAATCATCAGGGTACCTGGGTATTGTTGCTTTAGATAGTAAGGTCAAGGATCAACAACATTACCCGGCAATAAGTCATCCGATAACCTGATTGTACTGAATGACCAGGTTATTCTTCAGTGGACTTTTCTATCCTGTCGGCACAGATCTAAAACTAGGGCTCAAATATTGAGAGTGGTTCAGGGAGCACTGGCGTCACAGTCCTGACCTTAACCCTGTTGAAAGTTTTCGGGATGTGCTGGAGAAGACTTTATGAAGTGGTTCAGTTTTCTTGTAAACAATTCAAGATGCTGGTAAAAAAAAAAAAAAAGAAGAAGAAAGAAAGAAACCCAATTCTAAATAGAAAAAAATTTGATGATTTGGCTTAAGTTTGTTGAAACAACATGATGGCAGTTACATTTTGTTTTTAAGGCTGAAGGTGGTGCCACAAAATATTAAATATATGGGATAAAATATGTGTAACATTTAGACTGGCAGTTTACATGAGAACATTACATAAGCGTAAGAAACTTCAGCTGGAACTGTTAGTTATTGTTTGGATATGAGTGGAATTTATTCATCTTTTTATTGGTATATGACCCTTTGCTCTGAGGTTTAAGTGTAAATTAGGGCTCGTTTGCTTGGGTTTTTCATTTTTTGTTTATTTTTATTTATTTATTATTATAATTTCTTACAAAAATGATTTAATACTTATATTATATTATATTGTATATTAATTGTTTATTGTTCATATATTACCTCCCCTCTTTAGAGATAACCATGCAGCTGGTAACATCTGAGCCTTCAAGCATGACCTCTTTGTAGAAAGTTTCACATTCTTGTAGTATTTGACTCTCAGTATAATGATGCATATTTGCAACGTCCTTAACAAAAAAAAGATGGTTTTATAAAAAATGTGCAATTCTTTTTTTTTTCAAGGATATTTTCATGGCAGTGTAACAGGTCTGATATTTCATCCCTGTGATTATATCACTTTCTGGAATGTGACTTTAGCGCTGAGCTCATTGTTCCTCTGTCAGCCTGACACTGAGAACATTAAATAGAAAGCTTCCTTCTTTTGATAACAGCCTCACTTTTTTTTTCTTTGAAGATCTCTTTCCGTTGAATCCCCCTTTTTTGCTGTTGTTGTGACATCTACTCTTCTGTGAAGGCTTTCCACTCAGTTTAGAGTTTGACTCATTTAACCGCACCAGTGGTGGGAGAAGAGGCTTGGGGTGTGGCCACCATTCTAGTTCCGATGGTTTCCAGTGGAGTTGGTGTCAGGGCTTTGTGAAGAACACTCAGATTCTTCCACTTCAGCTTCGAAAAACCCAATCTTCATGGGGCTGAAATTCTCCACCGGTTTATTCTCTGTGGTGGAGCTGGATTATGGAGTATGTGTTCGCTTGTGTGTCCATACGAATTTCCTTGTGGGCAATCTCTCTTCTAAATCGCTTAGTGGATTTTTAAGAAACTATTAGTAATTGCTCAGTACTAAAGGACCATGAACTGGTGCAGGTTTTAAGGGCGTAGGTTAAGGTCATATGAGGTCGTCTTAGAAAAATCTTGTGTACATTCTGCAGGCTGAATGCTTGTGTGGACTTGGACCAAACTTTTACCAGGTACTCATTACTAAATGCCCATGAACTAGTACAGGTTTTGAGGGCAAAGGTCAATGAAGATCAGACTCACAGTTCAAGCTCACACTATTTATATATGTATATGTGTGTGTGCTATTTTTACAGTTGTGCACTGAAGGTGAGATGGATGTCACATGATATTTCTAGAGGGGGGAATGTTTCTGTTTGCAACATCCACTGAGCAAGAGTTGTTTTAGTATATACTACATGGTCACCTAAGCAAAAAATAAAAAGCCCACTAAAAAAAGGATTTTTATGATTTTTTATTATTTTAATCACGATGGATGCACATGTGCAGAGTCTAATAGCTTCCCTTTAAACCCGTGTTGGAATTCTGGCAATGTTATGTAGAAACTGAGATGTTCGTAGTTTATTTTGGACATTTTAACCACAGACTGGTCAGCTGAGGGAATATGGCGTGTTTTAGCATCGAGTTTGAAAAAGTACCTACTACATTGACTCAGCTGAAAAAAGGCCCTGTGAAGGTGTGTTTGCACTAATTTAAGGTTTTTATATATTCAATAAGGAAACACAAGAAAAAACACAAGATATTTGTGATTTTATTGTTCATTTTAAAGCATGATGATGATGAAGCTTTCTCCTCAAGTGCCCCTAAAAACTCTTTCGTCATTTTGATTCAAGCTTTAATCCCTTCATCATAATGATTTATGATCCCGAGATAGTGGACCAATCAGGTCGTGCCATTCCTGTGTAGTATATAACTCTTAGTACTGTGTGTTTCAGTTGTCTTACCCAGTCGGGTTTATTGGTGGGGTTCTTGTGTAGAAAGCTGCACGTTTTACAGTACGCTCATATTTCTCTAGCTGAGCTATATACAGTACGTTATCACATTTTTTTGTGCACCTCGATTATTCACTTTAGGAGACAAATGAATATCCTAAACAAAGCAGTATGAAAGTGGTGTAAAGCAGATGATGTAAGCAGAAAAACAAGGATTTTCTTGTGTGAACGCAGATAAAAAACGAGTATCACCAGGTTACAAGACACACCCATCCCTGCGGTCAAACTGCAGGAAAGATGGCCAGATGCTTCAGCTTGTAGTCTTCCATTTCATTATGACACAGTTCTAACCTAGAACTTGCCTTGCCGTGGACAGCTTCACTTATTTTAGCAACTCAGCCGCAGTGATATTTGCTTCTCTTCACATGATATCCTCTAAAGCATCGCTGATATCATCTGGCATGTACACGTAAGCCGTGTACACTCCAAGGCTGTGATGTATTTGTTTGCTGCATTAGGTTTTCTGTTAATAATAGTAATGAGGAGAGCAATGATGCTTCATGTCAGACACTTTGTAGATCTTTGTGAAATAGCCTCATTTGAGCACGATATCCAGGCTCAGGATTGTTTAGCGACGTCATTGTTCATTCTGAAGCTGCAGTGGTTGAGCAGGGTGCGTGTGTGTGTGTGTGTGTGTGTGTGTGTGTGTGTGTGTGTCAGATGACTGGAATCGAGTAGTTTCATTTCGAGGCTTTAGAGGGCTCTGTAGAGTTAAGTTCTGTAGTGATGCACTTTTGTGTGTGTGTGTGTGTGTGTGTGTGTGTGTGTGTGTGTAAGCAGAAACAGGTGCAGTGTTGGAGAACGGAGAACAGAATGCCCAAGTGGCATCCGAACCTGGTAAGAGGCATCCCACATCCCCTTATACCCCAGGGTACATTTGCTGTTCCTCCTTAGCTGTTGTATTATTTCTTGATAGCGCCACATTTTGTCCTTTGTGTCTATGTTTCATACAATTTGCTACAGTGAATATTTCTGTCTACAGTTAAACTGATGATAGTGGTTGCATGCGTACACACGTGCCATGTGCTTTATGTTGTCTCCTTTTTTTTGTAGAATGGGTTCAGTGTTGTACCTTTTTTTTGGTCTCCGCAGCAGTGTGCAGCAATATGCATAATAACAAGGCAGCTACACCAGTCAGCCTTAACATTAACCCTACCTGATTGGTCTGTAGCTAGGCAACCCCAGTTTCAGTACATTGCTACACGATGTGTGTTTTTTTTATTTATTTTTTTTGTCACCTTTTATTCATAACCAGCAGTAACTGATTCAGTGCTTCAGTAGCTCTTCAATGGGATCAGTCCAAGTGTACTAGCCTTTACTCCCCACAAGCATCATTGAGCCTTGGACACCCATGATACTCTTGCCAGTTCAGTGGTTGTGCCTCCTTGGACCCTTTTTTTGGTTGGTACTTCACCACTGAATACAAGAAACGCCCCACAAGACCTGCTGTTCATCATAGCAAGAAAGTGCACCTGAAAAATTTGCATGAATTGCATTCGGCAAGCATGAACCAGAATCTCAAACATCACGTGGAATCCATTGTGTGTGTGTGTGTGTGTGTGTGTGTGTATACGGGCGGCACGGTGGCGTAGTGGTTAGCACGTCTGCCTCACAGCAAGAAGGTCCTGGGTTCGATTCCCAGCTCGGGCGTTTCT
>JAOUQZ010050172.1:0-14294 GCA_028564935.1 Neosilurus hyrtlii | reverse complement strand
CTACTATTACTACTATTATTTCTACTATTACTACTGTTATCACTACCATTACTACTGTTATTACTACTATTACTACTATTATTTCTACTATTACTACTGTTATCACTACCATTACTACTGTTATTACTACTATTACTACTGTTATTACTACTATTACCACTGTTATTACTACTATTACCACTGTTATTACTACTATTACTACTGTTATCACTACTATTACTACTGTTATCACTACTATTACTCTTATTGCGGCCGCTACTTTCGTTATTACTACACAATTACTACTGTATTATTACTATGATTATTACTGCTATTGCTACTATTACTGCTGATACTATTACTACTTCTGTTATTACAGCTGCTACATTTATTACTATGTAATTACTACTGTTATTACAACTACTACTATTACTGTTGTTACTATTACTACTGTTATTACAGCTGCTTTTTGTTATTACTATGCAATTACTACTGTTATTACAACTATTACTATTACTGTTATTTGCTGCTTCTTTTGTTATTACTATATAATTACTACTCTTATTGCTACTTATACTACAGTTATTTCTTCTATTACTACTGGTATTACTGTTATTACTGCTGTTACCATTACTATTTTTGTTATTAATATACAATTACTACTGTATTATCACTGGTACTGCTGCTGCTGTTGCAATTACTGCAGCTCTTATTGCTATGATTATGACATTTCGTATGACCTGTAATATTATTATTGTTAGCACTGCTATTAATACTACTATTACTAATATTACTACTACTACTGCACCGACTTTTACTTCTATGTTTACAACCACTGTTATTATACTATGTCTCCTTCTCCTACTGCTGTTACTGCTTCAGTTAATACTTCTTTACCCTCTTGTGCTATTATTTATATTACTACCAATACTTCCATTATTATTATTACAATTACTGCTATTGCACCTACTAGCACTTTTGTTATTACTACTGCTAATGATGCTATTATTACTACAACTGCTGTAACAGCTACAAAAATTACTGCTGTTGTTACTTTTACATTGTCTGCTGCTGCTGCTGCTATTACTGCCACTTCTGTTTCAGCAGCAAGCGTGTTTGTTTCACTGTAATTTCTTTATTGATGCTATTTTTACAACCTTGGCTCCTTTCTCCTTTGCAGCAATCTCTGCACTGACCTGAACCATCAGACATGTCTACGGAGCCCAACTACCGCCGCACTAAACCCGGTAAGTCCCTCTGCAGGCGGGTGGAAGGAACCCTCCCTTCTCCATGACTCTGGGATTCCTGCAGTCTGTGTGTGTGTGTGTGTGTGTGTGTGTGTATTTTCTCTGTTGATTAAACCGTGATCGTAACGTTGTCGCAGGAATGAAAGTCTGCGTCCCCAATTCGAACGGTGGCAGCGGCCCCGCATCGCAGATTCCCGGTCTGTCCCAGAGTGCTGACACGGCACCGGTGGAGAAGAGCAAGGGCAGGCGAGTCGGAATCCAGGCCACCGACTCAGACTACGTGAAACTCGCCAAGCAAGGAGGCCACAAGGGTGAATGCTCTGTGTTTTCTATTCTCTTCACACACCTCTCAGATTAATGCGCACACTGTAACCATGAAAACACTCTAAATAGTCCTAACTAGTCCAGTATCACCTTAATAACTAGTCTAGAGTAGTGGGTTGTTATTCTTTAATGTCCCGATGGAATGTCGACTCATGTTTCCAGGTTTGTTGTCCCATGACCCCGAGGAAGCCAGCATCGAACCCACACCATCCCGAGGTGATGATCAGAGGTGAGATCTGGGTATGGGAGTTGTTGAGTGCTCAGTGTTCTGTCCTGCGTATCAGTGTGTTTCCTTCCTGCCACGAAATTCTCACCTCCGTCTTTTTTCCGTGATGAATTTTTCTGACGAATTATTATAATTTTTTTTTTACTAAGTTGCCACTCCATCATGGCGCAGTTGTTCACACGTCCCCCTCACAGCAAGAAGGTCCTGGGTTCGAGTCCTGGGCTCGGGGTGTTTCTATACGGAGTTTGCATGTTCTCCTCGTGCTTATGGGGTTTTCTCCAGGGACTCCGGTTCCCTCCAACAGTCCGAAAACATGCACAGTAGCTTAATTGGCTGTTCCAAATCGCCCCTAGGTGTGACAGTGAGTGTGAATTGATGTGTGTGTGTGTGTGTGTGTGTTGCCCTGCGATGACGGTCACTGTCGGCTGAGGTAGGCGCCAGCCTCCCAGGGACGCCAATAGGATTAAGTGGTTTGGCGAATGAGTGAATGCATTATTAGAACCCCAACACAGTCCGGGAACAACCTCACAGAGTTATTTGACGGTTTTATCTGTTGTTAGTCACGCCTCAGATTTTGGAGATCCTCTGAAACAAGTTGGTTCCTGTTCTGGTTTATAAAGAGTGATTTTGTGCTTTCAGCCAGGATAAAGCGTCCACGCGGAAGCTGGTGGCCCCGTTTGGGACTGATGAATGTACAGGATGGGACAATGACTCTGGCGCTGGCAGAGACAAGGTGAAGCAAAGCGCCGCCTCATCAGTGTCCCGCCATGCCACTGCATCTCATCTGCATTAGACTGGAAACGCCCTTCTTTTGTTCCTCTGTCATTCATGATCATTTAATTAGGGGCGGAGCCTTTACTAATATCACTCATTTTCCCCATTTTGTTTCCTTTTTTCTGTTTTGCCCCACCCACCACCCTCAAACTAATGACATATGATCCCCCCCCCCCCCTTTTTAACTGTTTAGTGAAAGTGATTATTATCTTCCGCCTGCACCATCCGTTCGTCCGTACTACTTGTAAGTGTGATAACTTTGTAAGAAAATGAGGTAGGATCACCATATTTGGTGTGTGGTTCCTCCTCAGGGGCAAATAGGGAGGGGTTGTATATGGGTCACCTTGGACTTCTTTCAAGGACACTGTACATATGGAAACCCTGTGTTATTCTTTGAGAATGTTATTGTTATCAGGCAGAAGTGATACTAAAATTAATTCAAATACTTTAGAATAGTTTGTCTCTAATATGATTCTGATGCTCTGTTCTCTCGACTTTTTTTCAATTGTATGCCTTATACGAAATGCACACACACCGTCCGGAGAGTGTTGCATGCGTATGTGATGTCAGATGTAGCGACACAGCTAACGTAAGTGCGTAATCCTCATACGAGTTTGAAACAGGAAGGAAAAATATTGATTTAAAAACAGAGCCAAGGAGCTAAATACAAACGCAGAATAAAATGTGAAGATTTTTAATGGGGCGGCGCGGTGGTGCAGCGGTTAGCACGTCCGCCTCGCAGCAAGAAGGTCCCGGGTTCGATTCCTTCGATGCGTGGGTTTCCTCCAGGTACTCCGGTTTCCTCCGACAGTCCAAAAACACGCGCAGTAGGCTGATTGGCTGTTCCAAATCGCCCCTAGGCGCGTGTAACACTCGGGTCACGTGAAGTCAGGTCATCGTTAATGAGGTGAAATAAATAAAGAACTGATGATATCGTTGTGTTATTGAAATGTTCTCTAAAGCGGCGGGATCTAAATCGTGGACTTTACACGTCGAGACGAAGATTGTGTGTTTGGTTCCCTCGTTTTTATTCCTCTCTATAAACACGTTATTAAAATGAAGTTTATCCTTTGTTAAAAAGATCCTCCTTTCTTCACTCCTGCTGCTGAGTTTCGTTGCTGTTTTGGATTTATTTTCGCATGTTAACCCTTTAACCTCCATCACATCGTTTATCATAGTCTCATTATCAAGGAAAGGTGGATGATGGAATGATGTTTTTTTTTTTTTCTCTCTCTCCTCGGTGTAGAAGTCACCGGTCGGCCAAGCCAGTCAGGAGATGCAGAAACTCTCCCTGAATCAGAAGGACATCGAGGAGGCCAACAAGTTCAAAAGAATGTAGGTTCCTCAGCGAGCACCTCCGTGTTCCTCCATGTCCAAATATTAAGTCAGTAGTTTCGATTGATTTTTCCTCTCCAGGTCACATGATAAGAAAGCAGCCGCTCCAGTGGACATGTCCAAGCTGTTGAGTTTTGGGTACATGGAGGATGAGAAGAAATCTCCTGATGATGACACCTCAAGTAAGACTTTTTTTAACCACACATTATTTACAAAGCGGTTTGACATCATTTAAATAACATTTACTCCGTTTATGATCCATATTAAACTACACCTACCTCCAATATTTACCCTATTCAGTCAGTCAGTCATCATCTTCCGCATGGTCCGGGGTCGGGTCGCAGGGGCAGCAGTCCAAGGTCCAGACGTCCCGCGCATTCAGCTGCCACCCAGCTCACAATACACCCGACCCCTATAGCCTCTCCCACAGGTGGTGGGTCTATGGCAGGGCGGACCCATGTCTCCTTTTCGGGCTGGGCGCTCTCCTTTGAGCCCCTCCCCCAAAAACCCTGGCTCTGGGAGGGGGACCCCGGTAACCCGTGTCCGGGTCTTCTGAATCACGCCGGGTCTTCTGGACCATTACCCAGGACCTAATTTCCTTGGGAGACCCTAACTGGACATAGCTCCCAGGATCATTAGGATATGCAAACCCCTCCACCACAAGGTCAAGGAGGGGATTTACCCAATTTATTATCAGTATTTCCCCGAATTCTACTCAATATTTACTTCCAATATTAAATCGATATTTAATTATTATTTACCGAATATCAACTGATATTTCTTTATATTTAAATAATATTTTGCCTATATTTATCTGGGTTTTTTTTATATGTACCTAATATTTTGTCAGGGTTTACCCACTATTTCCTCTATATTTATAGGCAACATTGAGTTAATATTCAACTGATATTTAATCAGTACGTACCCAATATTCCATGGAATAAAATAAAGGAAATCGAGCCGGTGTGATGTAAACAGTGACACTTCCTCAGGGTTTTTATGCAGAAAGAATCAGGATTTATTTCGGGTGATCCTCTGAAGCGCGTGAGCGTGCAGCCAGCCGCTCATCAGTCGCGTCGTGGCGAGCGTTCTCCTCCGCGAGCTCTCCGGTCAGACCTGCCGTGTGCTTCCCGTGAACGGCGGAGGCGGATCAGTCAATAACATTAAAAAAAAACATAAGGAGTGAAAATAGAACATGACTGAGGGTGAGGCATTCCTCAGAAACACCACTGGTTTACCGACAACTCCTGATCACACACACACACACACACACACACACACACACACACACACACACACACACACACACACACACACACACACACTATACTCCCATCTGTACAGTGTGTCAAAGTAAGTGAGTTTTTCTCTTCCTTCACATGGATGAGTTATTTTCTGATGACAGCGAAGAGTTTTTGGCGCCGCTTAATCAAGCACACAACTATACTGTAAATCTTTGAAATTTAGCTGCTGCTGTCAATCAACATTTTCTGACCAATCAGCTTCCAGGATTCCTCCCACTAATAACACTTCCTGTGTTTCAGGTATGACATCAGAGCAGGTGAGCACCGTCACCCCCGAAGAGGAGTTGGAATAAAAAAAAAAGTAGAAGTGACGCAGAAGCTTCCCCACGGGCCGCGTCTCCAAGAACCGAGCCCGCCGTCCTCCTTCTTCTGTTCCTCGCCCTATTTATGCAAATTTCTTTGAGTCGTCGTTCTGTTTTAAACTCGTTCATGTCACGCTTTACATATCTAATGGTGCTTGTGATCCATAAAATGAAATTGAAGTGCTATTTGTAGAAACCTGAATATGAATCACATGAAACTCGCAACACAACCTGCGGCCTCCCTGGTTTCCTGGTTTCCTTGTTTTCTCGTTTCTTGGTTTCCTCGTTTCCTGGCGCAGCTTTGGCCCAAAACACAACATTTCCCTTTTTTCTGTAACGTTTCAGTCACTATGCCAAGATATTTCTTTCTTTCTCCATTTTTATGTTGTTGTTAAACTGAAAAGAAAGCCGTTAGCTCCTCCTCATGTTGCCAAGCTGCGTCCACAGAAAGACGGGGGCGTTCATCCGCCACATCTCTGCAACCGTGTGCCAAGACCTCGTCCCCGTCACGACGACACCACAAGACGTAACCTGTTTGTGTCCAGAGCTTTCTAAAGGGTTTTTTCGGGGAGCTTGCCGTACCATTGTGAATGTGTCGCTGTATTGTTTTATCGATGTTATGGTACATAAAAAAAGAGTACATTTTAGATTCAGGTGCAGTAGACGTGCAGAGTTTTAACTCCATACCGTTGGTTTGGGTTTTTTTTGTTTTGTTGTCTCATTAATAAATAAATAATGTTTACAGTTAATGTTGATTATCGCTAGAGGAATAAAATGTGCATGTGCATGGAAACCAGGCTGCTCTGGCATCTTTTCCTGAGTGTATTAAGGGAGAAGAAGAGCATCTCCTGCTTGAACCAGCCAATGGAATTACAGGTGATGCTCAGTAACACACCCACTAACATGCTCATTAATATAATAAACTCTGAGTGGGATTAAACAAAGAAATTATGGCGTCACGGTGGTTAATGGTTAGCATGTCCGCCTCTGTTGGGGGGAAAAAATGGCAGTGTGACGGAAAGGCAGATGTAGCACATTACACAAAAGTATGTTATCTAATCACACTGAAGGTTATTTGTGAATAATATTTTAGTACAAGGCATGTAAATTCACTAGTTTTATGAACTGCAGGCTGACCTAAGTTTAGGTTTGTTACCTCTTGCTAAGGTAACGCTAATTTCCAAACATCTGACTAAAAGGACAGCCAAGATGACGGCGTTCTCATAGAAAATACAAACAAAATGTTAGAACATACCGAATGTTCAGACGCAGCCATGGAGTCCCAAGACTACCTTGTCGCTGGGAGGGGCATACTCGCTCCCTCCACTGTCAGTCATTATGACAGGAGTCGATCATGTGTTACTGTGAGCTCATGTACGTGAAAGAAGACGGAGCGCGCTTTTCTCCAAGGGTGTTAAACCAGCCTGGGATCAGGTTTTAGCCGAGACTAATTTAGGGAGAAAAAGAGGGAGAGAAAAGAGAATAAGATGATGTACCGAAAATAATACGTTTTCTATATATGGCTTGTTCCCTGACCTGAACTGGAGCTCAGAGTGCTTTAGGACCATCAACAAATTGAGGTAAGTTCAAAGACAGTCATGGCAATTTAATAATAAAATTGAATATTAGTGAAATATTAATCGGCGACTCAGTGGTTAGCACATCCACCTAATAGCAAGAAGGTCCTGGGTTCGAGGCCCAGGCTCGAAGAGGGCGTTTTCTTTGTGGATTTGGCATGTTTGCTTGCGCAGGTTTCCTTCGGGTACTCTGGTTTCCTCCCACAATCCAAAGACATGCACATTAGGCTAATTAGCTGTTCCGAATTGCCACTAGGTGTGACAGTGAGTCACACTGTGTGTGTGTTTGTATGTGTTGGCCCTGAAATGGACTAGTGAGCTGTTCAGGGTGTGTACTACCTTTGCCCAGTGTTGGGTGAGATAGCCTCTAGCCTCTATGTGACCCTAGTAGGAGTAAGCAGTTTGGCAAATTACGTATTAATGGAGTTATAAAGGTTTAAATCTCCGATTTTAAGTTTTGTTTCATTTGTCATGTCCGCAAACTTTTTCAACACTTCTAGAAGACATAACATGAAAGTGATATTACTCATTTGCTGAACGGCTTAATCCTAGGGCTGTGGGGAGCCTGGAGCCTTTCTGAGCCAACGCTGCATGGGCGAAGGCGCGGTACACCCTGAACAGTCCGCCACGCCATCGCAGGGCCAACACATACACACAAAACCATTCACACCTGCACCGAAGGGCAATTTGGAACAGCAGGTTAGCCTAAAGTGCACACTGAAAATCCAGACAGGCCATCGAAGCCCGGGACTCGAACCCAAGACCTTCTTGCTGTGAGGCGGCCGTGCTGACCTCAACACCGCCGCGGTGCTCCGGCTCAGGTTTGTCTCTTCCTTCTCGCTGTCCATTGCTATTTATTTATCTATTTATTTATTTATATGTATCTATTTGTTATTATTTATTTTATTTTTTTGGGGGGGACGTTGTTTTGTGCTCCCATAATATTTTCCCACCTTCCACGATGCGTTTTGTCTCTTATGGCCTTCCATATCGAGCATCTTCTCCGAGCGCCGACGTCACGCATCGGAGCAGCTCCTACCGGTGGAGAGCGCGCAGGACGGAGCGCGTTGAACCCCCAGCACGGCCTCCATTTAGGATCAGATCTGCCCCCCGGGGCAGGAATGGAAGCATCTCGTGCACCGCGGAACGGACGCGTCGCGGATTGATGCAGTGAGAAGGTAAGAGTCTGGATTTCTCTTCTAAAGCCGCGGCGCATCCATGTGTCCGTCTCAGCCTCCACGCACGGGGATGTCCGTCACTGCGGCTCGAGAGGAATCTGCGCTGGATGGAGATCGGATGGAAGTGAATTCTTGCAACAATAATAACAAAAAAAAAAGAAAGAAAAGAAAAGAAAAAAAATGCTGCACCTACGCACGCGCTTTTCCTCCCTTTGCGCCGTCACTCATTTCCGATTTCAATCACGACGACGCGCCGCGCATCCTCTCTCTCTCTCTCTCTCTCTCTCTCTCTCTCTCTCTCAGTCCATGGATGTGCCTGAACCATTTTATGATTTGTTTAACACCTCACTCACATCCTCACGGTGACACAGAGGTGCAGGTGTCAGCCACATTCCTATCTCCATCCACCATCCTCCAGCATCCACGCATGATGATGCTGATGATAATCTTCTCTTCCTAATCTCGCATCGGTGGCACGTGTCTGTGCCTCCAGACCCGAGAGGGAACACCTGATCCTTACTAGGATCGACCCTGAATCGGATGCATTGGTCGAGGGTTGGCATCAAACCACATCCTGCAGCTCGGCTTCATCCTGCAGCTCTACGGTCCCGTCTCATCAGTACTCCTGCAGGCCAGAGCTCCTCACCTGGAGGAGGAGGAGAAGGAGGGTCTGGAGAGAAGCTCCTGTTCACTTTTGCCTGATAAGTGAAAACTATAAGACTTGGAGATTATTATTTTTGTCACGTCACACCAGACCTGAATAAAAGCTCCTCCAGGTTCTTTCTCGGGATATGGGAGCTCTGAACGTGGGTTGTTCACGACAGGCCATATGATGAAGATCTAAAGACCTGAGATTAAAGAATATAGGTTAAACAGTTTGATTATTCAAAGTGAGGGTAATGTGGAGGTCTTTTCTGTCCATTAGCATTGTTGGTTGACGTTTCGATGTCACTGCTAAGTGTTGTGGCTGTCCTGGTGTTAGGGATGGTTTTTAGGTTATCACTGATTTTTTATTTTTTTTTTAAATCAGAAAATTTTGTCACAGTCACAGAAGGCACTGAGCTCAAGTCCATGACCAAAGACTTATTCACACAAAAATAAAATTAAATAAATTAATAACAATAAATTTACAGCCATTTTTAGAAGTAACACAGATTGATTTTCTTATTTTTTATCTAATTCTTTCTCTTGACTGACTCCAAGCTGACTCCTCCACCTCCTTATAGGGAATTATTTATAGTCAGGTTGGAAAGTATTATATAAAATGCCATGCTTGTCCAGTGCTAAAATTAGCACTTTTCTTTTTTTTTTTTTTTTGATTTTCGGATACAGAGGAGATCAGTACAGTCTGTTCCAAAGTTCACCGAAATCGACCCTAACGAGAAGTTTAGCGCATGAAGTTTCTTCACTTGCGATGTCTATGATGCCTCGCGGTAGTGCAAGTCAAGTCTCTGCCAAGAAGAGGAGCTAGCGTGATTAGCCTTGAGAGCGCTCCTCTTTTGAACAGACGCCTTATGGGATGTGAGAACTCCGCTTTAGGGTTTGCTTGGCAGTCGCTGATGTATCTGAAGAATTTGATTTATTAGTGTATTATAAGAACATAGGTGCTGTGGCACTAGACAGCCATCTTGGAGGCCATCCAGTGTGGAGCTTTTCAGTCTCATAAGACCAGCTTCCTGTCTACTTGAGTTACTCCTAAATCAGAAACAAATATATATATATATATATATATATATATATATATATATATATATAACTGCTTTATTCTATAAAAGTAGCATAAATAAGTAAACCGTTTCAGGTGTGTTATGCTAAAGTCTTAACCGTGGTAAAATCAGTACATGTTTTTGTTTTTTGGGTTTTATTTTTAATCATTAATACCGATATTGATACCAAAATACTTCGGAACGCAGTATAAATCAATCAATGGTGTATCGGAGCGCTTCATATAGCCGTGTCGTGTCGGTGTCATGTACTGCTAGCTATAAACTCCCTGTCTTGAATTTGATGCTTAAGATGTGAATTTGATGCTTAATGTTTAGGACACACAGCGTGATGGTGACTTATCTGAGAAAGCGTAGCTGTTAATACCAAGCGCGAGGTGGCGTGAATTTCACCTTCACTTACAATTAAAGTGTGAAGGATGTCCCAGTACTCAGTGCTCAGTGCTCGCTGTACTGAAATGCAGTCATTTGGGACACTCCACGCTCACCAATCCATCGCACTTTACACTCATATTCAATGGCCCCGCTCTCTGATACCGCTCTCATACGGCTCTTAATCAGGTATTGTACCCGACCTTTATAGGATCCTAGAGCTCCGTTCACCTTTTCATCATGAATAATCGTTATATTGGTAATAGCTCCAAATTACACACTGTCAGATTTCTCCCTAGTATTATACATTCATTCATTTGCTGAACCGATGAATTTTACTAGGGTTGCTGGAGACTATCTCAGCCGACTCTAGGGGAAGGCAGGGTACATTGCAGGACCAACAATCAATCACACATTCCCACTCGCGCCTGGGGCAATTTGGAACAGCCAGTTAGTCTAGCATGCATGTCTTGTGACCGTGGGAGAACCTGGAGGAAACCCACGCAAGCATGGGGAGAACTCCACACAGAACTGCTCTCATCGAGCCAGGGACTCGAACCCAGGACCTTCTTGCTGTAAGGCGGACATGCTGATCACTGCCCCATGCTTCCATCTGCAATCGCTAACACGAACGCACACCCCTCAGTGCTGATGGGTCTTCGCCATGGTAACTTTACAGGCTCGAGTTTGTAGAAGGCAGATTGCAGCTTTCGGCCCCCAGCCGAACGAAGGCTCATGTCTGCCGTTCTCCCCGTCCAATTAAAACACATCCGCTTCCATTCTTGGCGGGTTTTGGACCGTAGACAGCAGATGGCCCAGCTGGGGATCAAACTCCAATCTGAGTTGATTTCCGCATCAGAATGCTTTCGTGCTTTGAAGGCGTTTTAGAATTGATCATGTAAAAAAGATATATATATATATTCCTGAGTTCTCTGAGATTTTTAATTGATTGGAATGTGGGACACTCAGATACCTCCTTATGTAAAATACACACACACACACACACGTCAATCACATTGTACCGGATGGTAAGAGTAGCATGTGTTGAATAATATATAAAGCTGGGGCTGGTGGTGATGTGGTTAGGATGCTGGGCTCATGATTGAGAGGTCGCGGGTTCCCATCTTAACAAGGTTAACAAGGTCTTAACCACAAGTGTGCCTCTGCCTAACCCAGCAGTGTAAATGGGTACCAGTAAACATACTGGGAAGATAACCTGCTGTGGACTCCGAGTCGCCTCACGCTACAGAAACCGGGATAAGCTCCGGCTGTGACGAGCCACTAGGCTCGGGTATAAAAAAAGCCCAACAGACTTTACCTTCGTATATGATAGTCAGCACATCTGCATTACAGCGAGAAAGTCCTGGGTTGAAGTTTGCATGATTTCGTTGTGCTTGCATGGGATTCCTCCTTGTACTCTGGTTTCCTCCCACAGTCCAAAAACATGCACAGTAGGCTAACCGGCTGTTCCGAATTGCCCCTAGGTGTGAGTGTGAGTGTGAATGGTTGTGTTTGGTGCCCTACATTGGTCTGGCAAGCTGTACCCCACCTTCACCCAATGTCGGCTGAGACAGGCTCCGGCCTCCCCGCAGCCCTGGTAGGATTAAGTGTTTCTGCACATGAGTGCGTGAGAGTGAATAACCAGTTTGTTTATTATTTATCAGTGCAGGATCCTGTCGTACCCCTCGACAAGCCTCTCTCTTTCCACTCTTAAAGTCGAATGTAGGAATTTTTCCTTCAGACATCATCCGGGTAATTATTTTTGTGATGTAATTTACATGTAATTTGCAGGAGGGTTTGTCTTCCATCCCCAGAGTCCAAGACTTTCTCTCCGATTTGCAGCATCGGGTCACACATCTACATCTGGGGCTCCCGAGTGGCGCATTGACAAGGGGAGTGACTACCAACCCGGAGGTCGCAAGTTCGAATCCAGGTTGGTGTCACATCCATCCGCTACGGGAGTCCATGGGAGCTAATTGGCCGAGCTCTCACGGGAGGGAAGGATCCGCTCACTTCCTTGTCACTCATAGCGATCACCAGCCAATCATGGGCGGATCCGAGTGTGTATGCGCAGCAGTTTGAAAAGAGGCAGGTGGCAGCATTGCATGTTGGGGCATGTGTATGCTTTAAGCCCCTCCCTGGTTGGTGGTGGTCGTGTGATAGGCAAGGCAATACTTGACGGGTATGGATTGGGAAATTGGATGGGGTAGAAAAATACCCATCTACAGGGCTTCAGAAGAAGAGGAAGCAAATGGTTGCTGAGTGGCGTGTCGACAGGGTGTGCAACTATTAACTCAGAGATCACAAGTTCGAATCCAGGTTGATGCCGCAGCCTTTCGCGGCCAGGTAGCTTATTGTCCGGGCTTTTGCGGGAGGGAGGTGAGCTCAACTTCCTGTCACTCAAAGCCACTCAAAGGGTGACCCGTGCATGCAAAGGGGCTGAATAGCGGTGTGTTAAGCCGCCCCTAACTATGAATGTGCATCAGTTCGTAAAGACGCGGGTCACAGCGGGGGGCATGTACTTGCTTGGCTGCTTATGCCCCTCCCTGACCCTGAACTCATCGCTGTTTAATGCGGTGAGATGTTCTGTAACTGCGTCCTGGATGTATGATGAACAGAACGCTGCATTTGGTCCGCCTGAACGCCGCATGGAGCTTGCAACGATTTCCTGTAACCAGATCCTCTTCTGTGGCAGTTGCTGCATTCACCCTTCAGTCTCGTGTCCTTCTGCATCGCAATCCAATCAGGTTCATCACCATGCGGCTGCAGAACGCCGTGTGTGTGTGTTTGTAGCGTAGTCCATATTTAGACGGCATTTGTATTTGTCACACTGATTAAATATGTGTGTGTGTTTAGCAGGAAACCAGATTATTTAAATAAATACGGTGTACCGTAATATATTCGAGTGGTGAGTTTTTCCCACGCTGAGCCCGCGGGAGGGGGAGGGGGAGGAGGGGGTGAGAGGTTCGAGAGAGGGAGGGGTTTGTGTTTGTGGTGCGAGTCGAGCGGAACAAGAGACTGAGAGAGGCCTGAGGGAAGAGCTGGGACACACCGTTCACTCCTTCTTTCCTTCTCCTCTTCACTGCTCTTCTCTTCCTCCTCACTCTTTTTTCCCCTCTCACCTTTCAGTCTCTTCTTCTCCTCTCCTCTCCTGTTTTCTCTACCTTTCCTTTCTCTCCTCTTATCCCGCCTTTCTTCTCTTCCAGACGTCCTTTTGTCTTTCCTGTCCTCTCTCATTTCTTGTCTCTATCTTCTCCACTTCCCCGTCATCGCTCTCCCATCTTTTCCTGTTGTCCTTCCCTCTCGTCTTTCCTCTTTTCCACCCTCATCCTTTTGTCTCCCCTCTCTTCCCGACTTCTCACTCTTCCCCTTTTCTTCCCTCCCTCCTTTTCTCTCTCTCTGCTTCTCTCTTCTCTGAATTTTTTTCTCTGTCTTCCCCCTCCTCTCTCTCTCTCTCTCTGTCTCTCTCTCTGTGTCTCTCTCTGTTTGTCTGTCTCTCACTGTCTTTCTCTCTCTCTCTCTCTCTCACACACAAACACTCTTTCTCTCTCTCTCTCTCTCACACACATACACACACACACACTCTCTATCTCTCTCTCGCTCTCTCTCACACACACATATACACACTCTCTTTCACTCTCTCTCTCTCTCTCACACACACACACACTCTCTCTGTCTCTCTCTCTCTCTTTCTCCGTCTCTGTCTCTCTCTCTCTCTGTCTCTCTCTCACACACACACACATTCTTTCTCTCTCTCTCTCTCACACACACACACCCTCTCTCTCACACATTCTCTCTCTCTCTCTCTCTCACACACACACACACACACACACTCTAACTCTCTCTCTCTGTCTCTCTCTCTGTCTCTCTCTCTCTCCCTCTCTCTCTCTCTCTCTGTCTCTCTGTCTCTCTCTCTCTCTGTCTCTCTCTCTCTCTCTCTCTCTCTGTCTCT
>JAOUQZ010050136.1:0-23880 GCA_028564935.1 Neosilurus hyrtlii | reverse complement strand
TTTAAAGGTCAGTTAAAGGATTTTAAAGGTCAGATAAATATAAAAATGCAAAAGGATAGAAATAAAGAAAATATATAAAATAAAATAAAATATAGGATGCAAAAGAAATATAATATATATATATATATATATATACACACACACACACACACACACACATACACATCAATATAAGGGAACTATCTTTTGAGATGACGTTCCCCAAATATGTAAATCTGTCCACGTTTTTGAGCTAGGTGCCATCGATGGTGATGACTGGCTCCGGAGGGTTGGTGTTAGGTGCAGGTTGATGTAGCACCTCCGTCTTACTGAGGTTACTGATCAAGTCACGTGCTTATGTTATGTGAATGATGCCTCAAAATCTGTTGAGCAATAGCTGCAGGTCACTGTCCTTGTGAGCCAGAAGGGCACAGTCATCAGCAAAGAGAGCATCCTGAATGAGTTTGTGCAGGCTCTTTGTTTTAGCACTCAGGTGTCTGAGATCAAAGAGGGAACCGACAAGGCAGTACCTGATGTACACGCCCTCCTTTAGACTTTTCACAGCATGAGACAACATGCACGTAAAGAAGAGGTTGAACAGGACTGTTGCAAGCACACATCCCTGCTTCACTCCCTTGGTGATGTTGAAGGTTTCCGATGACTTGCAAGGACCTGGCCTGTTATGCAATTGAGGAAGAGCCGCACCATCTTCACAAACTTCTTGGGACAGCCGTAGCAGCTTAGAACTATCCAGAGTGCCTCTCAGTTGACAGTATTGAAAGCCTTTGTCAGGTCTATAAAGACAAAGTAGAGGGCCTTATTCTGTTCAATTCATTTTTCCTGAAAGTGTCGGAACTCAGAGCCTTCTCTGCCTGGGTGGGTGGAGTTTTAGGTCCCTCTTCACTTACTCAGTTGTTGTTTAACTTACTATTTATAATACCAGAATTACTCAAAAATACTTGGTCAAATTAAAATCAGCACAGCATGATGAGGAAGAGGCAAAGTTTATTCCAAGTTGCAGTTAATCACAAAACAATTCTGAGAGAGCAGCTGGTCTCAAAGTTCTGATCCCATCAACAACACATCAGAATCAGCCTCAGAATCAGCAAAATCCCCTAAGAAAACCCCTTCTTTTACACTCTCAGGTGTCCCTAGACGCCATCCCCTTTTAATTTACATATGACTCGGCAATTTCCCTTTAGATTCATGGTATTTTGACTCCGCCTTCCTTATTTTACATATTTTTCTATTTCCCATTATTTTCCTAAATTTCCCTCAATGTGATGTCATACTTCCTGGTGTGACGTCCTATTTATTTTCCCCTTATTTCCGGGCGTTTTGGGGAGTTGTTATAAAAAATTGGTGCTTGCTTTTAAGCGCCATCTTCCGTGTTACTTTATCATTTCTGAATTTGCTCCTGTGTGAACCAGTCAATTGGAGTGTACCGTGGGCTGTTTTTCTGATTTATTCAACATGTGTAAGTACCTTTTTACTACTCTTATCTTACTTTAGCAAGCTAGCTTATTTTATTTAGCATACTATTTGATAATGTTGCTGTCTTATTATTTTAATTAGGATTTTGTTAGCAATATTCACACTGACCATCTATTTATATGCATGTCATGGCTTTTGAGCGTTTCAGTACTTGATTATTAAGCTATAGCAGACTACATATTTTGGATTAAATAGTCACATGACATACATCCTTTTCTCTTTCTGTTGTTTCCAGCTCAGTCAGCCCCTCATGCTATTTTCAAGACAGGGAGGTCTGGTCAACACCACCGTCTCCACTACCATCTGGCAGGCATTAATCCCGACCTTTTGGATTTTCTGGAGTTTCTCTCTGCTACCTGGTTCCAGTCTAGCACTCCTGGACCTCAATCCAGGTCCCCTTATTATCCCTTCCACTCTCCAGTTACCACCCGAGATCAATCTACTCAAACTGTATCTGAGACCCAAGATCAGTCCACTCAGGTGTGCTATTGGTGTTTTTCTCCACGGCCAGCGCCTCCTCCAGTTTCTCCCTTTCTTCCACTCCAGTCTCCCAACTATTCCTCTCCATCCCCAGAGGCTTATTCCCCAAGCTCTCCCATGGAGTATTATCCCGATGATTATGACTGATCTGTAACTTTCAATAAACAAATTTTTACTCTTACTCTCGTCTTCAGTGTGTTTATTGTGCAAGCACATTAAGGTCTAAACTATTCCTTCTTACTCCTTCTGCTCTCTTGCTCAACTTCCTGTTTTTGTTTTAGACATCTAAGCTGCTGACTCATTGCTGCCCAGCACTGACTGAATATTGCCATATCATTGTTATCTAAGCATTTAAGGCTGTATAAAGCTGGATTACTTATTTTAATGCTAAATTAAGCACTTATTTAAGGTTTTATAGTAAGATATACTGTTTCTTTCCCACAAAAGCCACACTGCAACTCTGGTAGCTTGCATTATGAGACAGTGATGAGTCTGTTCAGGATGATGCGAGCAAAGATCTTACCTGCGATAGAATGTAGTGAAATGCCCCTATAGTTTCCACAATCAGCTTTGCTTTCCTTGTTTTTGTAGAGAGCAACAATCAAAGTGTCACGGAAGTCTTCTGGCATCTCCTTTTCCTCCCAGATGCTGCACAGTATGTCATGGAAGGCCTCTAGGGTACTCGGGCCTGCTGCTTTGAAGATCTCAGTGGGAATGCCATCCTTTCCTGAGGCTCTGTTTGCATTCATCTGAGTGATGGCTTTCTTAATCTCCTCAGTGATAGGGGGCAAGTGCAGCTCTTCCAATACAGGTTGCTGGAGAATTTGTTGTAAGGCAGTAGGGTCATCTGTGCAAGGTCTGTTCAGCAGACAGCTGAAGTGTTCAGCTCAGCAGTCTTAGTCCTTCCTGGTCTTTGATCAGGCTCAATCCGTCAGAAGACAGCATGGGAGAGCATACTGATCTTGAAGGGCCCTATACAGATTTTATGGTGCTGAAGAACTTCTTGGAGTTGTGGGAGTCAGTATACTGCTGTACTTCCTCAGCCTTTCTCTGCCACCACTGATCCTGCATTTCCCTCAGTTCCGACTGCAGTTTGCTCTGCAGGTGCTTGAATCTGAACACCCTGAACACATCCAAGGTGCAATATATCATTATAATATATCATTATAATGCCACTCACTGGCAATAGTATTATTTCATACTTTTGACATCCTGTTTTTAGCAGTTTGACTTAATCTGCTTTAAATTTGCTCAGAAAAGCAATGCTTCCTTTCTTAGAGCTCATTCTGAAAATTCTCTAGTTTTGTTTTTCATCTATGACGGTGCAGCAAATTTCAGTGTTTGAACATGAACATGGAACTTGGAATAATTAATGCATGTATTATCTGATCTTCCCCAAGCTTCATGTTTAACAGAGTGCTGCTTATTGTTTGGCATGTTACAGGTTGACGTACCGGAGGTGTAAGAACCCTTCATTGCTGATTGCCGCTATATTTAGGGGTCCTAATGTTCTTGCTTTTTTTTTTTTATTCTTCTGTTGCTTCCTTTTCTTCTTCTTATAACTTTTCCATAAATAAAACACATTGTACAGCCCAAACTGCTGGGCTTCTCATTAATTCATTAATGTTCTGAACCGCTTAATCCTAATTAGGGTCGTAGGGAGGCTGACACCCATCTCAGCCAACTCTGGGTGAGGGCAGAGGGCACACTGGACAGTTCACCAGGCTACTGTAGCTGCTGGGCTTTTGAAAAAGTTATTTAGCACATGGGTATAGATCACTGCCAGGACTGCAGAGACTGCAGAGACCAAAGTATTTTGGTTCATTTTCTTTTGTCCGCTTAATCGAAACTTGAGCCTGGTGCTTGTCGTTCTCTTGAATCATCTGCCTTCTCCCTCGCGACATCAGCTGGCCATTCTGCCTCAAACACATATTCCTGTGTATCTTCTTAACTCCGAGGATCCATTATGTGATTACTGTGTATCTCACTCAACTATAGTTAAAAAAATGATGTATGCTAGCACTGCAGGCACTCTTTTCCTGATTGCCATTTTATTGTTGTATTTTGTTTGAGTCACAGTTCGTCAACATCCCTTGTATTTTTTTAGGTGTCTTGCCATGCTACCCCCACAATCGGCTAGAGACATAAATTGATACATTTTGCGGCAAAACTATTTTTTATAACACTATTTATTATGAAATTACAGTATATCTGGAAGCATACTTATATTAATGTGAAATATTGCTCTCTGTTGAAAAAGCAGTGAATATGATAGCCCCCTTTAAGTCGGTGTGATCAGAGCAATCCATGTTAGTCCTTTTGGCACAAAACCTCATTGTGTATGATAATAATATGTTCTATTCTTTTTTTAGACATTCCACTGAAAGAGAGACAAGAGGTTGAGCTCCTAGAACAAGTTCTGAAAAAGGCTTTGAAAATCCGCAGCTGCTCTCCAGTTTGCTCAGATTACCAAGAAAAACCCTGTTCAAGTGTCAGAGCTACTAGGGCTCCTGATATTAAAGATGGTAATAAAACAAACTCAAAAAAATCAGCATCATATTCTGAGGTGAAAGGAAATCATCAGCATGCAGGACAGTTAAAAAGCACTTCTGGCCATGGAGATGTTGCAAATCGCCAGTTTCTGGTAAAGACAGTGCCATCATCTTGGTCCACCACCATTGGGAAGAAGTCATGTATGAAACCTTTTTCTGCACAAAAAGCTACAGGAGCCGATGTCCAAGTTAAGCCCTTGCCGATGACACGTTCTTCCCTAGAAACAGACAGAGGATCGATTATTGGCCCTTTATCTTCTTCAAAAGAGAGGGCATCTTATTCAGATCAGGAGTTAAAAATGCAACGTGAAGGCTTCACTACTGAAGAGCAGTGGTGAGATTACCTTCTGCTGTTTCATTTCAACTGTAGCTAACCTCATTCGATTTCTCTGACTGTGACATGCTTTTTGTGTTGTAGGCTGCCCTCTCCTTCCGTACCATTATGGCTAGCACAACGTGTCAAAAAGAACAAGTTAGTGTGTGTGTGTGTGGGTGTGAGAGTGAGTGTTTGAGAGTATGAGTGTTGAGTGTGTGTGTGTGTGTGTGTGTGTGTGTGTGTGTGTGTGTGTGTGTGTGTGTGTGTGTGTGTGTGTGCAAGGTCCAAAATGGCCTTTATCACATTGCAAAATACGCTCTTTTGCGATGTATTCTCACCTTTTGTTACTCTATTTCTGGCGACATTCTCCTTACTGCTGTTCTTCTTCTGCAGATTCTGCAAAACTATAAATCTAATTCTAATTTATAATAAGCACAACAGATTTCAAATCTGATCCTGTGTTTTAAAATAATACTTTATACACCAGCACATGTCCTAACCACCTAAGCTACCACTCCACTAAGGAAGCAGTGAATAATGTATAGTTATACTCTCTTTGGGAGTCATGACTGTGAGAGAGAGAGAGAGAGAAAGAGAGTGAGTGTGAGTGAGAGCACTGGATGTTATAACCTATCCATGTACTTAACTTCCCTTTGACTTGTTATACATTTCAATTAAACAGTGATGCTGGAATAGGAACTCAGAATAGTTTTAAATATAACACCAGAATCTGGAGAGGTGTTTTTTTATGCTTTTTATTCAGAAAGCACTGAAAATGAGTTATCAGAAAATTGCGATGCAAACCTCAACAATTACTATACATAAAATAATGAACATTCCTGGCCCTGGTATGTGGGAGTGAGAGTGGATGAGTGTGACTGTGTGAGTGCCATTGTATATGAGAGAGTGTGTGTGTGTGTGTGTGTGTGTGTGTGTGTGTGTGTGTGTGAGAGAGAGAGACACCATGCTTGTGTGTGTGAGATAGAAAGAGACCATGCTTGTGTGTGTGTGAGTGAGAGTGGGAAAGAGAGAGTATAGAGGTGTGTGAGAGAAATTGAGAGGGTGTGTGTGTGAGAGAGAGAGAGCGATTGAGAGAGTGTGTGTGAGGGGGCGAGAGATTGAGTGTGTGCGTGAGAGATACAGAAAGCGAGTGTGTGAATGTGTGTGTGTGGGCGGGACTGTATGTGAGTGTGTGTGTTTTAGTAGGTGAACGTTTGTGTGTGGTTGGAGTGATACTGTGTGTGTGTGTGTGTGTGTGTGTGTGTGTGAGAGAGAGAGAGAGACTGCTTATGTGTGGGAGAAAGTGTGTTTATGTGAGAGAGTGTCAGACTGAGTGTGAGTGTGAAAGAGAGTGATTCAGAGTGTGAGTGTTGGAAGGAGAGGGTGTAAAGTGAGTGTGAATGGAAGAGAGTGTAAGAGTGAGTGTAAAACTCTGTGAGAGAGATTGTGAAACTGAAAGAGATTGTGTGAAACTGTGTGAAAGAAATTGTGAGGGGGTGTGTGGGAGAGAGAGAGAGAGTATGTCAGTGTGTGAGAGAGACAAAGAGTGTGTGTGTGTGTGTGTAAGGAGGGAAAGACTGTGTGAGTGTGTGTAGAGAAAGAGAGAGATTGTGTGTGGGAGAGACAGACAAAGAGAGTGTGTGAATGTGTGAGAGAAAGAGGGAGAGACTGTATGTGAGTGAGATTGTTTGTGTGTGGGAGTGATAGTGTGGGTGTGTGTGGGAGAGAGAGCGTGTGCGCACAAGAGAGAAAGAGTGAGTGTAAAACTGATTGTGTGTGCGTGCATGAAATAGAAACTGAGGGTGTGTGTGGGAGAGTGTGTGAAAGAGTGTAAGATTGAGTGTGTGGGAGAGAGAGAGTGTGTGCGTCTGTGTTTTAGAGAGAGTGTGTGTGTGTGAGAGAAAGAGAGAAGAAGGGAAAAGACTGTATTTGAGTGTGTGTGTGGGGGTGAGTGAGTGAGATTGTGGGTGTGGGCGTTTGCGTGCGTGTGTGTGTTTAAGAGGGAGTGTGAGCATGTCTGTGTGTAAGAATGAAATTGAGTGGTGGGAGTGGATGATTTTGTGTGTGTGTGTGTGTGTGAGAGAGAGAGCGAGAGAGAGAGAAAGTAAGTGAGTGTGGGAGAGTGAAAAAATGAGTGTGTGTGAGAGGGGGAGAGTTCAAGTTTATCTGTCTCATACAGGTAACAATGAAACATCATTTCCGGCAATGAAATTCTTGGACTCCCCCTCAATATTGCACTTAAGAAACAAAAATCCACATAAAATTAACATTTAGATAAAAAATAAAGTGAGAATAAAACTATAAAAGTAAAAGGAATAATGTGTTTATATATATATATATATAGAGAGAGAGAGAGGTATATAATAAGAGGTGCTGGATGGCTGGCAGTTCAGTCCTGGTGATGCATTGTGCTGATATGACCACCCTCTTTAGAGCTTTGCAGTCCAGAGCATTACAGCTGCTGTACCAGGTCGTGATGCAGCCAGACAGAATACTCTCGATGGTGGGTTGGTAAAAGTTGGTGAGTATTCTGGAGTCCGTATCAAACCTCCTTAGCCGCCGAAGAAAGAGAAGCCGTTGTCTCGCTGCTTTTGTGATCACAGTGTAAGAGTAAGTGTAAGTCTGTGCGTGTGAGTGAGAGAGAAAGTGTGTGAAAGAAAAATTGTGAGTGTGTTTGTGTGAGAGGGTGTTTGGGAGTGAGTGTTTGTTTTTTTTTTTAATTCGCTCCTACTTATCTACACCAATAAATTTTACATCAAAATGGAGGAAAATGTGTGCTGGTTCTGTCCATTTAACATACAAGTCAGCAGCACTTAAAGAAGTTAAATAACTGCAGAATTACTGCATAGAACTAAAAAAAAATAGAGATTTTTAAAAAATAATTTAAAATCATTTTGAGGGTCATTTTTAAAATTTTGACTCTTTAAACACTTCACAGTACAGCGAAATAATTTATCAGTGTTCACCAAATTATTACTGTCAGTAACTCTCTCTCTCTCTCTCTCTCTCTCTCTCTCTCTCTCTCTCGCTCTCGCTCTCGCTCTCGCTCTCGCTCTCTCTCGCTCTCTCTCGCTCTCTCTCGCTAACACGTTTTCACCTATTTTCCGGCAGCAGTAGCAGCCACATCTCAAAATTTCTTCAGGATTTTTTCTACTTATATCTAATATGCTCATTTTTCCACTGTGCCCATCACCAGACTGTGGACTAAAGTTTTCATCAGACATTCTGAGGCTGCACCAGAGAGAGAGCACTTTCAGAAGAGACTTATCAGTACTGTATCCTTTCAGAATTTATCTTTTTGGTTGAAAAAGTATTTTGTTAAACTGCCCCTGACAACTGCTGAGCTACTTCGTTTAAACTATTCAAAAACATCTTTAATAAACATATGAAGATATCTAATGCAGTGAGATCACATAATAAAGGGGGAAAAATATTTCTAAATGAAAAATCAGAAACATTTCTAGCTTTATTCAGGAAACAGACATCATGTCACTGAAGTAACACAGGCTTTTATGAACAAGTTGTGGCTTGTAAAAGTTTTCCACATTTTGTCATGTTATAACCACAAATGTAAATGGATTTTATTGGGATTTTTTTGTGATTGACCAACAAAAGTGGCGTATAATTTTAAAGTGGAAGGAAAATGATGGATGCTTTTCAAAGTATTGCCACAGATTCTCAAATGGACTTTGACTGAGCCATTCTAACACTGAGCAACTTCTCAGTCCCTTCTGAAAAAAAAAGCATTTCCATAGCATGATGTTGCTACCACCACGTTTTATAGTAGAGATGGTATGTTCAGGGTGACATGCACTGTTAGTTTTCAGCCACACATAGCATGGATTTCTTTCAATAATGACATTTCTTATTTTTGTTATTTATTTATTTTATTTTTTTTTTACTTTTTTTTAATTGTATAATTTTTTTAAATTATAATTATTTATTATTTTGTTTTGTGTTCCTTTCTCTCTGTGACTGTGTATTCGTTACTTTGGTGGATGTTATGATACATTTGTGATATGTCTCTTTGTTTTGGTTATTATTTAACAAACTCTTGATTAATGTCAGCTCTATTTTTTTTTTGTAAAAGCCACAGGAAATTTAATGGTGTATTTATGTACAAATGTAGCAGTTCATTGTCTTGTGATAGTTTGGTTTAAAGGGTCGTTGCTTTATATCTATAGTGTTTTTGTCTCCTCTTTCTTCTTTATACTTTTCCTTTTGCTTCTGTTTGCTGTCTTTCTTTTTCTGTCCCCTCCAGTCAAGTCCAGCAAGTTTATATAGATTCCATAACACAATTGAGCAGTAAATAAATGAATCAGATTATCAGGAGGAGTCTTATACCCATAAACCTCCCCTTGGAAAAGCAAATTTGTTCGACACATCACTGCAAACAGACCGCCATTTTGCTTGCTATGATGCTGGACAGGACAGGTTTATTTAAAAAAAAAAAAAAAGAAAATTTTCTTACCACTCTTCCATAAAGGCCAGATTTATGGAGTGCATGATTAATAGTTGTCCCATGGAGAGATTCTCCCACCTTTGCTGCGGATCTCTGCAGCAATGAGTTAAGCTGCATTCACACAGGAAGCCACAAGCAACCTGCTTGCAACTGAGCAACATACTACATCGCCTGGCAAGAGAAATGAATTGCTTCACTTCTCAGCTCTCATTGCCTAGGTAACTCCATCGCATGTTTCCCGCTTCAAAATCATTCCTAGTGAAACTGTGAGCAGCACCACACTCCCTTACAGCAAGTCCGTGAGTACTTTTATCATATGTCTGAGTTCATGTGTAGAGTATTATTATGTGGCTGCTTAAGAGCAGACATATTACTATTTACCTAGAAAATGGTTCTCTTTGGGGTTTTTTCTTCTTTTTATTATACTTAACGCAGCCCGAACGGCAAAGTGCACCCACGCAATATATATCAAAACATCACCTCACTTTGATGCCTCGCCAAGAAGCCATATTTTCACATAGAAACTTGGTTGAAGTTAAAAAGTTGACACTGAAGTCATCATTTTTCTGGTCGGTTTATGTTTTCTCTTAATCTCTCCTAATATTTGATCAAGTGTCAAGGATTTCTGAGTCTGTTTGTGTATTTATTATGGGTGTCTTTTGCGTAGAATGTTCTGGGCTAGAGTGCATGATGTCATCATAGAGTGTGAGAAAAGAGATTATCTTGGAAAATGTTTTTTTTTTTTTTTTTTGTATTTTTTTTTAACTCGCTCCTGCTCCCATAATTTTCACTCTATTGTGAATTTCCCAAAAAGTTTTTGTCGCATCTGTGATTTGTTGAAAGAGCTGAATGAACATCCTTGAGGTGTGGTAATTCCCCAATTTTTGCCAGCGGTTGTATAAAATTATTAAATTCCTGGAAATATCAGCTGACTACAGTTGCATTGGTTTTCAGACTACCACCACACACTCACACACATACTGTTTTTTTCACCACGTTTGCCCTGTCTCCCTTTGTCACATCCTGTTATAAGGGCCAATCTCCTTTTGAGGTATCTGTTCTCTCTCTCCCTCATTTGGGATTGTTCCATGTCCTGGCCCTCATTCCAAAATAATTGAATAGCCCTAGTATAGTGCTCGTCTTAAACCCCACAATAATGGTTACAGTTAAAGCATAAATGCTTTGAATCTTTCATTTATCACCACCTGTTTTGCTACAGCTGCTTAGAAACATGTAAACTGTGAGGAATTTTTCTGTGTTCTACAGTTCAGCATGCCAGTTTTCATGTATTTTCTCAAAATTTCTCCCAGAAATTATTATTAGAATTATTATTATTATTATTATTGTTATCATTGTTATCACACAATGAGTATAGAATGGAGAGTCTTGTGCATGAAGTGGGAACAGTTCACTCTCCACGCCATCTTCGCTCTCTATTTGAGAAATAGCACCACGACATCACTGCTCCTGCTGGTTCTCCCAATACCTGATACAAGCCCGGTATCATCATGGGGAGAATCATTTCAGCAGTATTTTTTTTGAGCTTTACACAGTTTTTATCTACTGATTTATTTATTTGTTTGTAAAAATGTACCAATTCAGTAGAAAAAGACATATATAAATGTAAACTCACAGGAAATGCTGAAGTTTCAGAAATGTGGACCCAGACATCACATATCAGGTTCTTATCCTTATAAAATTTCTGTGTGCAGTCATAAAGCACAGGATATTTACACGGCTAAAATAAGCTTCTCTTCCATGTTGATATGAGCGGGACATTTAAACTCGTGTTTATGGGTTCCACATGGAAATATGACAAATTCCATGTCTGGAAACACCAGTCATTCAAAGGTATTGTTAATCTCTGATTTTTAATCACGGCACAATCATTGACTTTGCATGGTCACTTTTCCTGTGTAAATGAAGCTTTACCATCTTTGCTGCTTCTCTGCTTAATACTCTCTTTGCCTGGTCTGTCAGTTTAGGTGGACGGCCATGTCTTGGTAGGCTGCAGTTGTGCCATACTCTTTCCTTTTTTGGAAGATGGATTGAGCAATGCTCCGTGAGATGTTCAAAGCTTGGGATATATATATTTTTTAACCTAATCCTGCTTTAAATTTCTCCACCACTTTTTGCCTGACTTGTCTGGTGTGTTCTTTGGGCTTTATGATGCTGTTTGTTCATTAAAGCTCTCCAACAAACCTCTGAGGCCTTCACAGAACAGCTGTATTTATATAAGATTAGATCACACACAGGTGGACTCTATTTACTCATTGGGTGACTTCTAAAGGTAATTTTAAAAAATCACACTTCACACTTTAAACACCCCTTTATTTAGGAGTATCAGAGTAAAGAGGGTTGAAAACAAATGCATGTCACACTTTTCAGATTTTTAATTGTTAAAAAATGTGAAACCATGGATCATTTTCCTTCCACTTCAGAATTATGTGCCACTTTGTGTTTGTCTATCATATAAAGTCCCAATAAAATATATTTATATTTGTGGTTGTAACATGACAAAATGTGGAAAAGTTAAGGGGGTATAATTACTTTTGCAAGCCACTGTAGGAAGAAAGAGAGAAAAGATCAGAATATATGGTTTTGTGGACTGTTTCTTTTTTTTTGTTTGTTTGTTTGTTTTAAATTTATTATTATTTTAATTTATTTTATTTGTTTGTTTGTTTATTTATATATACATATATATATATATATATATTTAAACAAAATACTTTATCGTTGTGTGGCAGCAGGGTGTTCAATACCAAATAAAAATGTACATTGGAAGACAGAGAGAAAAGATTAGAAAATAAATTTGTGGACTGATTTATTTCTTTATTTGCTTGCTTGCTTATTTCTTTCTTTCTTTCTCTTTGCCTCCTTCCTTCCTTCCAACCGAACTTCCTTCTGAACTTTCTTCCGAACTTCCTTCCTTCCGAACATCTGAAATCCTGTATTGTTGTGTGGCAGCAGAGTATTCAAATACCAAATAAAACATTTAAAGCTGTAAGTGTATACAAGTTTCCAACTGAGCCAAATTTGTGGGAAAGTTTGACAACCTAAGTGCAATGTACACATACCAGCTGGATGCTTTTTAACCTTCACACGCTACCCCTCTAAATATCGCTTATATTACTCTGCTAATTTTAAACACAATGTTACAGCTCCTTGACCTCTAAATGTGTCAGTTTCCCCCAGAATGGGCATCTGTCCACATAGCAGCCATGGAAGCAGAGTTAAATGACCTTACGCTGCTAGGGCTGGACCTGAGCTACAGCTTTAACACCAAGCTCCACAGCCACCAACTGCGACGGAGTTCAGGTAGTAGATTATTAAACATACAGACTTGAAGAGAGAGAACACTTCAGGGAGTCTGCATGGGATTCTAGCAGAAGGGTGTAGGAGGAGAGACTGAGAGATGAGCCACAAGACCCGAGGGAGTTATGTGCGCTTATTGCTTTTAGGCAACTTATTTTTTTTTAAAAATCTTATGCTCCTATTTGTTTTACTGTCACAATGGGGTTTATAATCTGGCAGATTTAAAAAAACAAATTGGTGCCGCCTCGTTGGAAAATGTAATGCCCAGTTAAGCTGTGTGTGAAAGTATCTTGTACTTTATTTGTTTTGTGCATATCTGTGTACAGGTCCATCAAGAGAGAAGGAATATGAATCTCTGATAATGCTGGCAAACCTGGAAAAAATGATGGTTCATGTCATTAATGAAACTGTTCATTTCAAAAAAGGTACTTAATGAAGCCTGTATGATGAGGCACATGAATGACTTAACCACTGATACTACTCGGTAGTTAATCTGATGTTTGGGCCAGATTAACATGCAGTTATTATATGCAGAGCAACTGGATACGAGCAATCGTGCATTCTGATCGGTTAATCTACTTGCTAGTAAGAACAAGGCAAGTGGACAGGAGGTGGTGTTGGGCTAAAAGCAAAAATAAGCATGCTGTTGAGATGCATGAGGTGTGTAGTCTGGAAGGTGAAAATTATATTCATATATGCGTTTTTTATTTTAATAAAATAATAAAGCTTTTTTTCTCACAATCCAGTGGGCGTGGATAAAAGAAAACAGTCAAATTTTAATTGTCTTGTCAGACATGACTGACTGTATTTCACTGAATAACTTAAATATGTTGTACAAACTATACTCTTCAACTTGGTGAACAAATAAATTGGCCTTTTAGTGACCTCTTTCCATTCACTGATAGAATAGAAGGGTCTGACTAATATACGGTGTACAGTTATTAATGGTATCAGGGCGGCCAGTGGGATTTCTGTCTACTAGAGAGTCGTGTGTCGTCTACTAAAAAAAAATTCCTACACGCAACATGCCTTCCAGTATCTCGCACATGTATTATATATTAGTGGAGCTCACGAGCAGAGCCCCAGATAACGTAATATACTTATAGCGTACATCCAGGCGTAACAATGGGAACCCTGTACTCGAGTCGTGTGATGTGGCATCATTGTAAACGGCGTGAGTTCCTCTACCTGTGAAAGAAAAAAATAATACATCTGCTCACTTAAAACGTCATTCATTCATTCAGCTGCCTCCGCTTGTTCCAGGATCGGGTCGTGGGGGCAGCAGCTTAAGCAGCGTGGTCCAGACATCCCTCTCCCCAGCCACTTCCTCCAGCTTTTCCGGGGGGATGCCAAGGCGTTACGATACATAGTCCCTCGGGTGTGTTCTGGGTCGGCCCCGAAGTCTCTTCCCAGTTGGACATGCCAGAAACACCACACCAGGGAGGCGTTCTGGAGGCATTTTAATCAGATGCCCGGGCCACCTTAACTGCGAGGGGCAGCAGTTCTACTCCGAGTTCCTTCTGGATTACAGAACCTCTCACCCTTTCTCTAAGGGAGAGCCCAGCCACCCTGCGAAGGAAGCTCATTTCAACTGCTTGTATTTGCGCCTTAACTGCGAGGGGCAGCAGTTCTACTCCGAGTTCCTCCCGGATTACAGAACTTCTCACCCTTTCGCTAAGGGAGAGCCCAGCCACCCTGCGAAGGAAGCTCATTTCAACTGCTTGTATTTGCAATCTTGTTCTTTCGGTCACTACCCAAAGCTTGTGAACATAGGTGAGGGTAGGAATGTAAATCGACTGGTAAATTGAGAGCTTTGCCTTTTCGGCTCAGCTCCCTCTTCACCATGGTGGACCGGTACACGCTCCGCTTTACAGCAGAGGCCGCACCGATCCACCAGTCAATCTCCTGCTCCATCCTTCCCTCACTCGTGAACCAGACCCCGAGATACTTGAACTAATCCACTTGGGGCAAGACCGCATTCCAGACCCAGATGGTGCACTCCACCCTTTTACGGCTGAGACCTATGGCCTTGGACTTCGAGGTGCTAGTTCACATCCCAGTCGCTTCACACTCAGCTACGAACCGATCCAGCAAAAGCTGAAGGTTCGGCCTCAATGAAGCCAAAAGGACAATATCATCTGCAAAAAGCAGAGACAAGTTCCTATGGCCACCATACCAGAACCCCTCAACACCTTGATTGCACCTAGAAATTCTATCCATAAAAATTATGAACGGAACCAGTGACAATGGGCAGCCTTGGCGGTGTCCAAGCTCCACTGGAAATGAATTCGACATGTTACCAATATGGACCAACCTCTGGGTCAGGTATTCCATATTCCCAGAGCACACCCTACATGATAGCCTGAGGGACATGGTCAAAATCCTTTTCCAATTCCACAAAGCACATGTGGACAGGTTGGGCAAACTCCCATGCCCCCTCCAGGATCCTGTAGAGTGTGTAGAGCTGGTCAAGAGTGCTGCGGCCAGGACAAAAACCACATTGTTCCTCCTGGATCCGAGGTACAACAATCGGTCGGATCCTCCTCTCCAGTACTCCTGAATAGACTTTCCTGGGTAGGCTGAGCAGTGTGATTCACGATAGTTGGAAAACACTCTCCGGTCCCCTTTTTTAAAAGTGGAACTACCACCTCGGTTTGCCAGTCCAGGGGTACATCCCCCGTTGACCATGCGATATTGTAGACATGTCAGCCAAGACAGTCCTACTCCATCCAGAGCCTTGAGGTATTCAGGGCGGATCTCGTCCACCCCCAGAGCCCGGCCACCGAGGAGCTTTTTAACTACCTCGGTGAGCTCAGCCCCCTTCTGAACCCCCAGGCTCTTTCTCTTCCACAGAGGGCATGTTGGTGGTATTGAGGAGGTCCTCAGAGTATTCCTTCCACCTCCCGACAACATCCCCAGTTGAGGTGAGCAGCTCCCCATCTCCACTGTAAACAGTGTTTGTGGAATACTGCTGCCCCCTCCTGAGGCACCGGATGGTGGCCCAGAACCTTTTCAAGGCCAACCAATTTTTCCAGGCCCTTACCGAACGCCTCCCATCGTGCAACACGTTTTGCCTGTCGGTACCTGTCTGCTACCTCAGGACTCCCACAGGCCAAAAGGACCTGATAGGACTCCTTCTTCAGCTTGACAGCCCCCTCACCGCAGGTGTCCACCACCTGTTTCGGGGGTTGCCCCCACGACAGGCACCGATGACTTTCCGGCCACAGCTCTGTGCTGACGCCTCAATAATGGAGACACGGAACTTGGCCCATTCGGACTCTATGTCCCTGGCCTCCAATGTGATGTGGTGGTAGCTTTGTCAGAGGTGGGAGTTGAAGGCCCTTCTGAGGAGACTCCGCCAAACGTTTCCAACAGACCCTAACTACACGCCATGTGGGCAGTGACAGTGTGACCACTTAAAATGTATTTAAATTAATATTATTTGTTTCTGTCTTTTCTTCTGACACTTTCTGGGGTAATGTTCCAGTGGTAAGGGGAGAATATAGGAGCTGTAGCAATCTAGCTGGAGAAAGTTTTAGAAGTAAGCAGGACACCGTGTTCTCTGGAGGTCTTAAGTCTGCTTGTGGCGAAGTATTGCGTTAGCTTAGCTGACTTGATAATTTGTTAAATCCAGCTTTCGCCATGTTTTCAGCCTTTATATAGACTGTAGCTGGAATAAAAAAAAATTTGCTCTTTTGTCACATAGCCTGAGTTTGTGGCTTGTGTTGTGTAAATAAGTGCACCTAGTAAAGCACCTAGGCACTCCTTTAGCATGTTATATCAACATTATATTAAAACTCTAGTTTATTATCTTTATAGTTTCAAATGTGTGTGTGTGTATAATTTTTTTAAATGTATTTATTTTTTATGAAACAGATTTTTAGTTGAATAAAATCACAGCATTGAGAAAATTGCTATCCCAGTTTACCTTTATCAGTTTGTCAGTACATTATGAGCAGTAAGAGACAGGAGTGGATTTGTCATCGTAGTTTACTATTATATATGTAAATATTCCTGTCCCAATCCAATAACATTTAAAAGTAATAATTCTGCACAATCCTAATTTCATGACAAGACAATATAAAATAAAAACCCCATCTCCATCCCAGGACAGAATAAAAAGTACTCCTGCCCCATCCCATAAATCACTCAGTCACTCATTTGCCATAGTTTTATTTTAGGGTCACAAGGAGACTGACATCTGCCTCAGCTGACACTGGGTTTACACAGGGTACACCCTGATCAGCTCACCAGTCCATCGCAGGGCAAACACACACAGCCATTTACACTTACATCTAGGAACAGCCAGTGAGCCTAATGTGCATGTCTTTGGACTGTGGGAGGAAACCTTCCAATACTTTCAAATACATTAGCTGAACAAGCCAGTGCAGAGTCACATGTTTGTCAATTTTTCACAATGGATCCTCAATTCAGTGTCTTATTCTGTGATTTTTTAAAAAGTTGGTTAACAGTAATGATGACATTTTGAGGACAGAGGTTACTGCTACTTTTAGTGGTTCTCCTGCTACTCAAAACAATTTGAAAGCCCTGTGGTATACTAATAGTGGGTTTACTTAATACAGTGGAAAATGTACAAGGCAGATGAGCTGAATTTAACTAGCAGTACAATTTTATCTTACAAATGAATGAACAACAGCAGATTAAGTAAATACGTACTGATAAATGTACTTTTTTATATAAAATACTTTCCTCAGATTGGGAGAGGAAGATGGCATGGTGGCAGAGGACATTGTGTCCACTGCACAACAGGTTTGTGTGGCACAAACCTGAGCTTCCCTGCCTACCACCTATCCTGGCCTACTGCAGTGAAGGCGAGCTTGAAGATTTGTGCAGTTTGAGACTGCATGTGGCCTTGTTGAAGTTGGAGATCCACATGCACCAGGTCAGATTATATTCTGTTTTTGTTCAAAATTTGTCTTGCTGTTGCAAACCACTCTAAAGCAAATAGCAAATTAAAACATTTTAACTTTGTATAAATATCAGTCTGTGACACTGATACCAAGTGCTTTTTTAACATTCAGAACACAAATTATTATACCATATTGTATAGTTTACTTTGTATTATGATTTGATTCTCAGTTATGACAAACCTTAAGTGTGGTTGTGTCTGCCATTTCCAGTGAAGCATTAACCTTTTGGAGTAATGATTTATGAGCCTTTGCTAACAGACCAATTACATCGCATCATTCCTGTGTAGTATGTATCATTACTCTTCTCCTAGAATTGGTTTCTCTTTATCATGTGGCAGCGCTTAAGAGCAGACATATTACTATTCACCTAGAAAATGGTTCTCTTCTTTTTATGATTCTTCTTCTATCGCACTTATTGCAGCCCGAATGTCAAAGTGCACCTACTCAGTTTATATATCAATACGTGCATCTCAGCACTGCAAAGTGTGCTATTACTTTTACTGGATTTTCGTGTTACTATGGCAACACAATTAGCCAAAAACCATGCCAAAAAATCCCATCGAAATTAATGACGAGACGTTGACAAACAATCATGAAACTCACCTCACTTTGACGCTTTGCCAAGAAGCCATACTTTCACATACTTTTAAACCATAGGCACTGAAGTTGTCTCCATAGAAGTCAATACAAAAATTTGGTGTGTGAAATCATTTAAAATCATTTCGGGGGTAATTTTTGCATTATGACTCTGAATATTTTTCACAGTACAGTAAAATAATTTATTACTTCATCCAAATTCTGCCACACACATTGGGGTGCCTGGAGAGCAGTTGGGGATTAGGTGCCTCGCTTTGATTTATGATTTACTTTGTATAACACAAAATTATTTTGCTGAAAAAAGCCGCAATAATGGGTTTGTTATTTCTTAAGGGAAAATCCGCCTTGCTATATGAGCATGTCGCCCTACAAATAAATAATATTTATTAGTTTGTGTGTGTGTGTGTGTGTGTGTGTGTGTGTGTGTGTGTGTGTGTGTGTGTGTGTGTGTACACACACACACAGTGGGGCAAAAAAGTATTTAGTCAGCCACCAATTGTGCATACACAATTCCTACACAGTTTGGGTGTCAAAAGACCAACACTATAATCAGTTAAATGTCCCTTTTATATCATAAAATAAACTCCTGCATATTAATTGGTGTTTGAATGCAACACAGTGGGAAAAGATATATATAAATCATTGGTGATTCCAAACATATCTTGGTGAAAAAGGATGCAGATAGTTTATTAAATGATTTCATACATATTAATGGTGGAAAAAGTAGATATGTTTAGCAAATTTGAATATAGTTTCATTTCCAGTTTGAGCCCTTTTACTGATATTTCACTTTCAGCTCCAAAGGAAGCCTTGCTTGCTTTGCGACAATGTCAATTGTAAAAAGTCTGAAAGTTTTATGCTTTGAATTGGGTTTTATTCCATTACATGAATGACATGGTGTGTCAACCCCCCCCCACCCCCCCCACCCCCCCCCCACCCCCGACAAACTTGTCTTGCTACAGGCCATGTGTGATACACTCAACAATCTGATCTCTGGTGACTCCACCTCCGGATGCCCCAATGCTACTGTACTACGTAGACTGTATTCAATAGTAGAAGATGGAGGTGCTCAGTTCCCCAGCCTGGTTTTGGACATTGATTCAGCTCAAACATGAAGAAAGATAACATTATTTTTTCTATGAAGTAGACAAAGTAATAAACCTGGCCATTGGTAAATGTTTGGACTCTGCCCTCATATACCAGATATGAACAGATTTGTGTGTTTGACAGATGTTTGCTCAAATGTCTTTAATGTACTGGGTTAAATATTGACCGCCAAAATCCTGTAGCTGCTTGGATGTAGCAGGAATAAAGATGCTAGCTTGCATTCAATTAACCACTGTCTTTCTTATTCTTACTGCCATTATAAATCAGTGCTCTGCAGGAGTTGATTTCAAGGTTCATCATCTGCTTTTCCATTTCAAGCCTTTCACGAAGGTAATAGTTAATAATGTTTGAATGTAGTGGGTTATCTCATGAGTTATGTTTTCTCTGTTTTTTTACCAGCATAGAGCACCATGTTACAAATCAGATTGAAGATTAATTTAAGCCATGCCTGCCATCCTGATTTGCACTTTTTGCTATGACCTAGATGGCTTGTTAAATAGCTGATAGTGTGTGTTGAGATCTAGAAAAGAACCAAAACATGCCACAAAGAAAACTCAAGCACCTGAGTTAAGGGCTGCTGGTTAATGCCTAAAACAGTTCTGATGATTTATCACAATTTCTTTAAGAATTTAGGAGTAAGTAAATTTTATTTTTCATTCAAATCACATGTGAACAGTCACTGTACTTTACAATCCTTAACCTCTCGTGTCTAAACCTTTTATTTAAAAACAATTTGTCTAAACACACAGTCAGACTAAATAAACAGCACCCAAGTGCTATTAGGACTTTGTAATGCATAGCCAAAAGAATCTGTGTCTGCTGTCTCCTCATGTTGGGGAAGGAGCATGTGAAAGTGGTCATACTGAAAATCATTCGTGCTCTCTAACATTATCCAATATTCATCTTTATCTTAGCACATCAATATCATATTTAATTGTGTTTAATTACAGACATCAGAAACTGTGATAGCAATTAGATATCTATCAACAAATCTTTTTTTTTTTTTTTGTTAGTCTAAGAAACATATTGCTGAACATCATCAGACTTGGACGTAGTGTGAAGCCCATTTTAGATGTAACTCTGGACCAAATCCCAAGCCAATTTGCAAACATTTGCTAAACAAATAAGTATAGCGCACAGAATAATTATAAGTATGCCCGTCCATCTGTAATCATTTAAATTCCGGCTAAAAAATTGGAAACTGAGATTTCTCCATTGAACATGGAACTTACTTCTACTAGTCAGTATAGTTGTGCTTTTTACATTTTGGGGGATTTACAATTCCCTTCATATTTTTTTTCATGATTGCATAACTACCAAATAGGAATATTGGTGATGTTTATTTTGAGGCCAGAACTTGAAAACGATTCCAGATTTCTTTATTAAACTTGAATTATTTTGATTGGGCAGTGTAGTTATGCCTTTTCATATTGGGATTTCTCTGGTTTGAATTTTTTTTTTTTTTAATGGCAGCCAATTCAACATGTAAAAATATGGTTGGTGTTCATTTCCAGGCCAAAACTTGTAAACCATTCGTAGCTTCTTTATTATACCTCAGCATATAATGCAGGGAGATACAGTCATCAGCATGTCCATCCATCTGTAATTATTTCAATTCCAAGCCAGATCTCTGAAATAATTTGAGATTTCTTTATCATACTTACCATTTACTTTTAGTAAGCAGTGGAGGTTTTTTTTTTGTTATTGTTGTTGTTTTGTTTTGGGTTTTTTTGTCTGTTTTTTTTGTTTGTTTGTTTGTTTTTTGATATTTTGAGATTTCTGCAACTCACATGCAAACTCCAAATGTGGAGGCCAGGTGGATATGTTATCTCCTGTAGTCTTGTGTTCAGTCTGTTGTGATATTTTAACAGTAATGGGAGAAGTGTAATTTACTTCCTTTTCTTTTAGCTGCTCCTGTTAGGATTATCCACAGTGGATCGTCCTTCTTTATCTCACTCTGTCCTCAGCATCCCACTCTGTTAATAAACTTATTAAATTGTTGAGTTTTTCTATCTGGGCCACAGACTTTTGGATTCACCCAAGTAAAAAAAAATAAAATTAATTTACAGAGGGTATAAAAAGCAATGACACCTGCAAAATATTCACATTTTGTTGCTTTAGCGCAAATTAAGTCACACATGAAAATATATTGTGTAATTAATATAAGTTGTATTTACTCAATATAATATCAAACCATGAAACTGAATAGCAATAGTTCAGAAAAAAACAATCACTGAGATGGTCAAAGGATCACTCCTCCTAAAAATACTTGTAAACTCATCCAGGAGTAACTATTCACCTTCATTGCACACCAAGCTTATAACCATGATCATTTTAATCATTCAGATTAGTCCAGCATTAAAAACAGCTATTCCTAGAGCATTCCAGTGCTTGGAAGTGTAACTTAAAGAAGCACTCAACTATGAAATACAAGGAACTGTCAAAAGAAAAGGAGACTAAAAAAATGAATAAGTACAAAAAAGGGGCACAGTAAAGTCCATAATCAAGAAGTGTCTAGAACAAATGCTTGGTAAAAGGTTTTATGACCAGATAAGGACAAAATTCAGCTACTTGGCCTCAACACCACAGTTTACATGTCAGAGTCAAATTATTGTGTAAGTTGGACTAAAACAGGACTTTTAAAACATGTTAGTACAACTAAAATTCATACTAAATCGCTTTTTAAGTTTGACAAACCAACACCCCAACTATACATAAAATATATCCAACACACAAAGCGGCCTGGCACTAACAGGCTTCTTCCACAAAGACAAGTTCCAAATGATGTGGTCAGCTTCCCTATTGGCTGGAAGAATGTGCGCATGTGTATGACTGGATTTCATTTGTACTGATTTGATCAGTACTGATTAATATTAAAAGTCTGTTCTTAGTACACCTTTAGTTTTCAGTGTTTTCTTTCATAGATAAACCATAATAATAATTATATATTAATTGTTATAAAATAACAATAATTTTATTGGGCTAAAATAAATGGTCTTTTAACCATCTGGGATTTTTCCTGAACGGTTGCTATTTATATCTTTCACTATGCTGTTATCAGCTGCATTGAGTAAATACAGCTGATAAATACATTTGTGTATTTTCATTTCAGGCCACAAAGCAACAAAATGCGAATATTTTGAAGGGGGAGATTCCTGTCTGTACCCACTGTAATGTAAAAATATTATTGATAGAAATATTTTAATTAAATAATTAATTGGGTGTGTGACGGTGTGTAGGTGCATGTGTATACATATGTGTACATAAACGTATGTGTTCGTTTGTTTGTGTGGAAATGGAGTGTATAATAAGCCACAAAGGGAACATGCAGATCTCAGCCATTTGTTTGATCACAGAAAAGTGAGGAAAGAAAAATTTGGGATTGTAGAACTGTGTGACTTTAAAGACATCACATGCTGTTATTGTATATTCCTTTGTGATATATTTATTGCGTTTCTAATAGGAAAAAGGCAGCAGGCAACCATTGGAAGGAAAATGCATGAGTGAATCAAGGCTTTGAATGGTTAACTCCCACTTACCCCTCCCCTCCCCTTTCCAACTCTCCTTTCGATCACCATTCCTCTGCTCTTGTGTTCAATGTCACACTGTGGCTTCAACCAGTCACTTCCATTGTCCAGCCCCTTTACTGCTTCTTTACCCCACCCTGCCTTTGGCATATTATATACCCACACACAGACTGGATGTGAGTGTTCAACATGCTGCTGCTGCTGATTCACAATGCAGACTCTTAAACCACAGCAGAGAAAGAAAGGAGGACTGTGCAGGGACTTCAGACCTTTTTTCTGATCACATTCATCTTGCACATAGTTTGGCATCAAATGGTTTAGATCTCTGATTCATCTATTTCTAGACTAGTACTCGATTTGTTGTACAGTAGAGGAGGTTTCCACTTCGCATCCATCAACCTAATTGTTTTAAGATGGGCTGTACCACAGGGCACAGGTCACTGCTGCTTGCCCTCCCAAACTTTTCTCCTTTTCCCTAAATGTTTCCTTTTAAAATGCTCACACACTACCCAGACACTGGGCTTCATTAATAATTTTAATACTCTCTGTTAGGAAATGTGAGGAGACTCTTAATGTTCAGCAAAGTTCCATGTAGAGCAGGTAAGGAGGGATAGGAGATTGTAAAACATGGATAGCAGATAATATGATTTGCCTTATAGAACACCTTACATGATTCTGATTGAACTCAGGATGAGGTGTGTAAACGAGACATTCACAGACTGTCATCACGGAGCAAACATAAAAAAAGAAAGTAAGAACAATATAGTCATCTTCACACTTTCAGCAGAGATCCATAAAGAGAAGGCCAAAATAATATAACACATGTACAATGTCCTCTTTTGTTTTGTTTAACCCTTTTCTACATACAACAGGTCGTATGAAATGTAATCCATTTTTAAACATTTTATTTAAAACCCCATTTCCCATGTCAAGTCAAGTCACTTTTATTTGTATAGCGCTTTTTACAATTAACATTGTCACAAAGCAGCTTTACATAATAAAATTAAATTAAGGAGGAATCTAAAAATTTTCTCTACAACCCTTACACATCCCTAATGAGCAAGCCCGCGACGACAGTGGCAAGGAAAAACTCCCTCAGTAAACGCGAGGAAGAAACCTT